>JAODAL010016638.1:0-80087 GCA_025379985.1 Phyllomedusa bahiana | reverse complement strand
GTTGGGGGAAACGCTCGGGATAGTTGTTTTAAAGGTGTCTATACCCATGTTGATATTGTCGTCTTTAAAAGCGGAGCCGCTCTTTAGGGGGCATTACCCCACCAGATAGTGCACAGATGCTGTATCATAGATGTAGTGGTGTATAAGGGGTTTAGATATTTATATTTTAAATAAAAACTATAAAAGTTATGTTTTAACGGGGGTTTATTATTTGCGTGTTTTAAAAGCAGGGGATCCATGCTTTCATGTTTTGACGCCAAATTCTGACCCTACCATCCGAATGCCGCAGCAGAAATCGAGATCATCAACCAGCAACGTTTTTCCTTTTCTACGTCCAATTTCGATGAGTTGGGGCAAAATTGGAGCCTAGTTTCCTGTTCTTACTGAAAGGAGTGGCCCCCCGGTGGGGTTTTTCTGCTGCTGTAGCCCATCGCCTCAAAGTTCGCCGTATGTCGTTCAGAGATGCTTTTCTGCCTCCTTTGGGTTTGAAGGGGGTATTTGATCACTGTTCCCTTTTCTATCATCGAACCAGTCTCCCCCATTCTCCTTTGACCTCTGGATCAACAAGCTTTCCGCCCACGGGACTGGGCTCAATGGATGTTTTTTTCTTTTTCGGGACCTTCTCTTAAACCCTAGAAGGGTTGGGGCTGAAAATCCTGGGAGACGCAGTTTCTGAAATACTCAGACCACCCTTCTGGCACCCAACAACCATGCCACGTTAAAAAGGCACTCAAATCACCTTTTTTCCCCATACTTGCCGGTTTTTGAACTGGGGAGTTTGTCTTGCCCTGCCTGCCTAAATGCCTGAGTTGCCGCCATTTTTGGCTGATTAAATTAAGTGTTAACGGGCATTGGACGGGTGTACCTAAAAAAGGGGCCCGGGTGAGTTATAAGTCTTAAAAAGTGTATCCTAAAACTTTAGGCCTTATTTATTCAAGGAAGACCGCCCTTATTGCTCAAAACAATCTACACTGCACTTTCATTTTTTATTTTTTTCACAGAATAGTAAGCAACAATTACCTTTTTTTTGTTAGCAGATATCTTTACTTGCTGGTTTGGTTGTAATTTGGGCTTTTGGCCACCCAAACAGTACGTATTAAGTGGTATTTGTTTTAACTTGAACCCTGAAATTGTACTGAAAGGACAATTGTCACCACAAAAAAGCTATTTTTAACTTAACTTAAAGGAGTTGTTCTTTAAAAGGCTTTCACCCATTAAAATCTTCGGGAGCAAAGGTTTTTTTGAATTGAGGGGCGGCTTCTTGTCGTCTTCTCCTCCTTCTTCCCCCCTCCCCGCACACAGAAACTTTTTCAAAACTTCTATACAGCAGGGGGTGGCGGGGGGGTTTTGCTGCCAGAGTTGACCCTGTGTTCCCCCTGCCTGGGGTCTGTTCAGGTGCTGCCCGGGGGCCTCACCCCCCGGAGACAGGAGCGGGCTGATCTATGAGGGGGAAGGTCGTAACTTGTATGAAATAGCAAGCAGGGGGGGATGAAAGGGTTTTCCCTACCCCCCCTGCTTAGCATAAAAATTTCCACATCTCCAAAACAACAAAAAAATCCGTCAAAAAAGACACAGGGCAGTGTGAAGTGATTTTACTATAACCCCATGTGTCACTACACAGCAGAGCATAACCGTTCACATGCCTCCCTGATTGTTCTATTGTAAGTCAAGGCTCCCAGACAATCAGTTATAGAAAACACATTTCATTGCTTAATTTTACTGACTAAGTCCCAACTCTCCCTTCCTCAATCGTGTAGAGACAGGAGGTGCAGGCAACACAGGTTAAACCCACACGACCAGAAGCCAGAGCCCTCCCCCTCCCCCATACAGAACATATGTTCTGGGGGGGTCTTTGTTCTGACCTGTTTTCAAAAAAGTGTGAGTCATCAGACCTGACAGCCAGTGAGTAAAGATCAACGGTCTGTGGCTTATGTTTTCGGGAGTGATGCACTACACAAACGGGGGATAACTCAAATCAGAGACATTTGTCATGAACAATATTGCCCCAAAACTCTTGTTTTTTAAAGATCTTTTTAATTTAAAACCCAACATTTTAGCAGACAACCCTTTAATTTTCTTGTTTTTTTGCAAAGAGTAATAAGTTTGCCCTGCTTTTCTTCTGTCAAAATACAGGGAACCCCGGGGACCATTATTATCAATTGGGCCAAAAAGGATTTCAGGACTTTTTTAAAAAAAAAATTTAAAAAGGCAGACTCTATTATGAAAAAAGACTTTTTCTAAAGTGATCATAACTAAAAAGAAGATGTAATCAGGGGTGAGATTTATTTCAGTTGAGCTACCCTAGCAAAAAGCTTAAAAGTTGCTCACTACAGGGGTTTCACCTACTTCAAATTTCTGGGAGCAAAGGGTTTTTTAATTCGGGGGGTGCTTTTGTCTCCTTTCTCCTCCCTTTCCCCCCTCCCCCCAGCAACAGACAGCTCTCCTCCTCCCCACTGCAGTAAATTCTATACGCAGGGGGAAGGGGGAGGGGGGTTTGCTGCCCGGTTTTAACCCTTTTTTGCCCCCCTAGGGCTGCTGCTACTGTAATCAGCTGCCAGATAGAGACACAGGGGGAGGGGTATTAGAGTGTGGAGAGGCTGTGAAGCGTGTATGCAATAGCAGAGCAGGGGGGGGGGTGTAATGTTCCCCTCCCCCTGCTTTTAAAAACAGACATTTCAAGCAACAACAAACAAACCCTGTAGAAAAAGAACCCGGGCAGCTGTGAATTTTGTTACTAAATCACCATGTGTCACTTTACAGCAAGCAGGGGGGGAATGAACCATTTACAGGCCCCCCCCGACTGTTTTATTAGTATTAAAGCTCCACAGAACAGGTGATTATAGTAAACACTTCACCTATCAAATCTATGACTACAGATCAGCTTCACCTTGCCTCCTCAAATTTTTTGGGAAGGGGCAGGGGGGACCGGCACACACAGGGTTAATCCACTACACAGACCAGGGAACCAGACCCTCCCTCTCCCCCACTACGAAGCTACTTGGGGGGGGCTCTGTTCTCCGACCTGTATTCGAATCTATGATCACCAGGAGTGCAGCCAGTGAGATAAAAACAACAGGTTTAGGCTGCTAAGTGATTGAGAACTATGCACTCCTACTACCCGGGATAACTCAAATTTTTAGTAGGGGCATTTTTAATGAACATATATTGCAAAACTGCTTGTTTTTTTTAAAAATTTTAATTAAAACCCAATCATTTGGGAGCGAACAACCCCTTTTTAAAAGGGGTTTTGCCCCGAAATAAAATTACGTGGAAGTTTGTAAAATTAAAAAATAAAATTTTACCATTCATCATTATTAAAAAAATTTTCCAAAACCCTTTTTTGCTTCAGCTCCTTTGTGATCCCCTGTTTAACTGTCGCCAAGCCCTCACTCCTGGGACACATGCTCAAACATCACTCCCTCTCAGGCAGCTACTGAGTGTTCAAAACCCCAGGTGTGTCATTCTCTCCCGTCCTCTGACTCCTTGTAATTAGCAACATGCAAAAAAATAAAAAAAAAACCCCCCCTTCAGGTAAGTCATTTAAAAGAGAAAAAAAATCCTCAGGTTTGGTTTTCCCGAGGATTTGAACTAGGGCTCTTGTGCCCCCTTTAAATAAAAACTTTACCTCACTCTCAAACTTTTTACCCAAATAACCCCTTTTTTAAAACTTTTCAAAAAGGAAAGCCTGGTGATGTCATCCTGCTGGGGCTAGATATCAATTCAAACAAAACACACCGCCCCCTTCTGAGAACCCAAACTGAAAACTGGATGCAGGAGGTATGAGATGAGATCATGGCAAAACCCCTTTAATATGCCCCCATTAAAAGCCCATTTACATTTGCTCATTTTTGAGCATTTCTAATGATAATTGGTCAGAGTTAACAAAGGGAAAGATCAACAATAAATCTTTTATCATCAACTTAAATGTTGTTAAAATAATTGTCATCAATCTTATTGATGTTATCACAATAAATAAATACTAAATACCTCAACAGTGTTTCTGAATGATGAACACCACTGGAATACCAAAATTACCACCATATGGGGACTAAATACATTAATCATGTAATGCTCAGATACTATATGTGCGGTCAGCAGAGCCCTATCATGCTGTAGGCTAGACATATAACGATAGATTAGATGCAGAATAACGCATTAAATCCAGGTGACATCTTCTCTTATTGGAGTCCTTAACTTTCCCCATATTCTAACTCCACCCAGACCACAATGATGACTTCATATTGTTAGGACTTGTCAAAATTTGACATACACTACAAACCACACCACACAGTCCATACACACACACACAGACACACACACACACACAAAATATAGTAAGGCTAAGTTCACACGGCTTATTCATGCCGTATTGTGGGACGGATTTAGCCCCGCCATTATCCACTGCGCGTATCCTGCCGGGATACTGTGCATGTCACTTTTTTATTCGCCGACTGGGGAGGGGAGACGGAATCCATAGTTCTCTATGAGAACTGTGGATTACCGTAATGCCTGGGATGGATTTCAGCCGTATTGGAGCGCAATACGGCTGAAATCTGTCCCCAAATCAGCCGTGTGAACGAGGCCTAAGTTTAAAGCTATATTCACATTTAATCTTGAAATGAACACCATGAAATATCTTTCAGAGCTATACTGGTGGATATGTCAACCAGCTTTCCCATAAATGTATGTAGTTAAAGCCTTGGGGCGACATGTCAGAAAAGAGGTGCTTTCACGCCAGTTATAAGGCTCATTAAATGAGTGTATAATGCGCCCAAATAAATAAACCTGTCAAAAATCTGACATGTGGTACACCTTGTATAGCATATTTAATGCATACAAAAAAAAAGGTGCATAGCATGTAATTGTTAACATATTTAACTCCTTACCGCCGGAGCCAGTTTTGGCCTTCCTGACAGAGCACTATTTTCAAAATCTGTCATGTGTCACTTTATGTAAGAATAACTTTTTAATGCTTTTACCTATAGATGTGATTCAGAGATTGTTTTCTCGTGACATATTATGCTTTAAAAAAGTAAGAAATTTTGGCCCAAAAAAAACTTTTTTTTTTTTTTTTTTTAAAAAATTTAAAATATCGTAAAAAACTTTTGAAAAATTTCCTTTTTTAAAAATTAAAAAAATGTCCCCCATCAAAGGGACAGATAGAAATTCAATACAAATAGTATAAAAAATTTAAGCTTTCTACCATATGTCTTTGAAATTTTGGCCTTTAATTTTTTTTTTAATTTACTTAACTTTTTTGGGAAAGTTAGGGGGGCTTATAAATTTTGATAGAAATTTTTTTAAAATTTTCAAAAAAAATTAAAACAAACACAGATTTTTTTTTGGGGCTGCTTTAAAAGTTCAAATGTGGGAATTTTTAGGGGCCTGTATTTTTAAAAAACCCCATAAAATCACCCCATGAAAGGGAAACTAAAAACCCTTCAAGGAAATTTTAAAACACCCACTTAGAAAGTCTTTTTTAAACCCTTTTGGGTTTTTTTTTACGGGAATTAAAAAAAATTGGCGGAAAAAAATTTAAAAATTTCATTTTTTTTCCCAATTTTTTTTAAATTTTTTAATCTATTATTTTAGGGAATTTAGAAATTATGGTAACAAAAAAAAACACAAATTTAAAAGAAAGTTTCCCTATTTCTCCCTGTTTTTCAAAATTTAAATATCTTTATTTCCCCCTAGAAAAAATGTTTTTTTTTAATTTTAACCCCACAGGCCTCAGAATTTGGAAGGACACCAAATGGGTTTTTGGGAAGGCTATCATCTTATTATAAAATTTTAAGGCAACATTTTCAGGTTTCCTGACCCCTAAGGGTGTAAAAACAAAAAAAAAAACTGAAAAGCCCTTTTTTAAAAAGGGGAAACTAAAAACCCCCAAAAAAATTCTTTGGGGGGTTTGTAGTGATTTTTTATTGCCCCCCACAGCTATTTCAAAAAAATTTTTAAAATTTTAGCCCAAATAAAAATAAAAATTAAATTTTCCTCAAATAAAAAAAAATTTTTTAGCCCCAAATTTTTTATGCCAAAAGGGAAAGTGGGAAAAAAAAAAAATTGAAAAAATGTCTTCTGAGTGTTGGGGAATACCCCATATGTGGCCCATAAAGAATTTTTTGGGAACAAAGGGGGTCCAGAAGTGAAGGACCCTTATTTGGTTTGGGAGTGCAAAAAAAGCTGGTTGGGGCGGGAGGCCCTAAATTTTTCCATTAGTCCCCCAAGTTCCAAAAAAAAAGGAAACCCCAAAAAATTTGCCCTTTTTTGGAAACTAAAACCCCTCAAGGGAATTAAATCTATGGGTATAGCGTCCCTTTTGCCCCCCCAACCGGGTTTTTTCACGGGAACTTTCTGGAACCCGGTTTGTGAAAATAAAAAATTTAAAATTTTTTCCCCAGAAAATTGCACTTTTAAAATCGTTTTTTTTTCGGGGAGGAGAAAAAGCCCCCCAAAACCCCCCGGGTTCCCCCAATTTCTTTTTGAGAAAGGGCAATACCCCATATGTGGTCATAAAACATTACGGGGACTTTGGTGGTCTTAAAAGGGGAAAGGGAGCGCTTTTTGGTTTGGGAGTGCAAAAAAGCTGGTTTGGGGGGGGGAAGGCCCTCATGTTGCTTTTGAAAGCCCCCCCCCAATTCCAGAAGGGAAAAATTTAAAAATTCCCAAAAAAATTTTAAAACCCCATTTTGGAAACTAAAAACCCCTCAATTAATTCACTGGGGGTTTTAAAGCGTGCCTTTTGACCCAAAAGGGTTTTTACAAAACTTTCTGGAACCCGGGTTGTAAAAAATAAAAAATTAAAAATTTTGCCAGAAAATTGCCCCAATTTAAATCAAAAATTTTTTAAATTTTCAAAAAAAAAAGGGGGAAAAAAAGCCACCCCAAAAACCTTTTTTCCCCCAATTTCTTCTGAGAAAGGGCCCAATCCCCCAATTGTGGTCATAAAACATATACAGGGCACTTTGGTGATCTTAAAAGGGGAAGGAGCGCTATTTTGGTTTTGGGGATTTGCAAAATAAGTGGTGTGGCTGGAGGCCCTCTTTTTTTGCTTTTGTAGACCCCCCAAGTTCCAGAAGGGAAAAAAAAAATTCCCCAAAAATTGCCCCTTTTTTTTGGAATCAAACCACCCTCAAAAAATTTCATTTTGGGGGGTTTAGAGTCCCCTTTTGGGACTCCCAGGTTTTTACAAAAAACTTTTTTGGAACCCGGTTGGTTAAAATAAAAAATTTAAAATTGTTCGAAAAAATTTTTGCACTTTTTAATCTAAATTTTTCTTTTTCAAAAAAAAAGGAGGAGAAAAAGCACCCCAAAACCTGTTCCCCCCAATTTTTTTTTGGGGAAGGAAATCCCCCATATGGGGTCAAAAAACCCAAATACGGGCATGTGGGGGGTTTTTAAAAAGGGGAAAGGGCGCTTTTGGGGTTTTTGGGGGGGTGAAAAAAAAAGCTGGGGGGGCCCGAAGGCATCATGTTGCATTTTTTGACCCCCCCCCAATTCCAGAAAGGGAAAAAAAAAAAATACCCAAAATTAAACCCCTTTTGGGGGAAAAAAAAAAAAAAAAAAAAATAAAAAAAAAAAAAAAAAAAAAAAAAAAAAAAAAAAAAAAACCCAATTTTAAAAATCGGGGGGTTTTTAAGGGTCCCCTTTTGAATCCACAGGTTTTTTGGAACTTTAGGAACCCGGTTGTGAAAATAAAAATTTTAAATTTTTTTTCCAGAAAAAAATTCCCACTATTAATCTAAAAATTTTTCATTTTCACAAAAAAAAGGAGGGAAAAAGCAACCCCAAAAACCTTTTTCCCCCAATTTTTTTCTAAAGAAAAGGCATCCCCATATGTGGTCAAAAAAACATTACGGGGGGCACGTGGTGAGTTTTTAAAAGGGAAAAAGCCTATTTGGTTTTTGGGAGTGCAAAATAAGATGGTTTGGGCTGGGGGCCCCTTTAAATTTTTTTGCATTTGGGGGACCCCCCCAAGTTCCAGAAGGGAAAAAAAATCCCCAAATTTTTGGGGAAACTACACCCGTCAATAAATTTTCATCGGGGGTTTTTAAAAGTGTGCATTTGGGCCCATAGAAAATGATTTTTTTTAAAAAGATAATCCCTTTTAAAGAGGTTTTTTAAGGTAAAAAATACAATTACCTGTTTTTTTTCCATATTTTTTGGGCCCAATAACAGCAGCAAGCCTTCGCAAAATTAAAAAATCAGTTTCCCCAATTTTTTCTCCCCAAGTCCCTCCTTTTCTAGGGACCCCCCCCACATGTCTTTCCTTTAAAAATTTGGGCTCCCCCCTGAAACACGCCATGGGAAAAACAAAGAAATTTAAAGCCATAAACGGGCCTAGTTTGCTGAAATACACACATGCCCCTAAACAATTGTACATGCTGTGATGTAAAAAAAAAAATTTAAAAAACCCCCAAAAAGGGTGACCCCATTTTAGAAGGGAAAAACCCCCCCTAAAGGGAAATTTTTTTAAAATTGGGTGTAATTAAAATTTTTTGAAAAGACGGGTTTTTTTCAAAAATTTTAAATTTCCCACAGAATTACTATGCATTAAAAAGGCAAAAAATGTAAACTGACTTTTAACAAAATTTCGCCATCAAAACTGCACAAAAAAAGGGGGGGCAACCCTTTGGTGCAAAATTAAAAAATCAGATTCACAATTTTTCTCCCAGTCTCCCCGTTCTAGGGCACCCCACATGTCACCCTAAAAATTTGGCTCCCCCCCTTAAAACCCGCCTTGGAGAGAACTTTGTAATTATCGCTTTGAAAAACGTTTATTTTGCTAAAATTTACACAGTTGCCCTTTGAAAATTTGTACGGCTGTGATGTGAAAAAATATTTTTGAAAAAACCCAAAAGGGCCCCCCACTTTAGAACGTACCCCCCAAAAAGGGGAATTTTTTAAAGGGGGGTTGAAATTAAATTTTGAACATACGGGTTTTTCTTAAAATTAATTCACAGAAAATTACTATCCCTTAAAAAGGGAAAAAAAAATGTAAACTGACGTTTATACGTAATTCGCCTTTTTTACTGCCCCAATAACAGGGGCAAGCCTTGCGAAAAATTTAAAAATTTCAGTTTCCCCAAAATTTTTTCTGCCACCCCCCGTTCTAGGGACCCCCCACAGGGTCACCCTAGAACTTTGCTGCCCCCTGAAAAAAACCCATGGAGAGAAAAAATTAGAAAATTAGGGGCCATAAACAGGCCTATTTTTTTGCTGAAATACACAGCATGCCCGACAATTTTTCATGCTGGATGTAACAAATATTAAAAAACACTAAAAAAGTGCCCCATTTTAAAAAATGTAAAAACCCCCTAAAGGGAACTTTTTTAAATTTCCCAAATTTTGAACGAGCAGGTTTTTTAAATTAAAATTTGTTCACACTTTAAAATTGTGCGTTACAAAGGCGAAAAATGAAAAACTGACTTTTTTTCCGGACGGCCTTTTTTTACTGCACAATAAATCCCTGAAAGATTTGGTGCTTCAGTGAACCCAGCCGGGGAAGACACAAAAAAGGATAAAAGAAAGCTTAAACTAGAAAACCATGGACGAGTTGGGTACATTTTTAAGCATTCTTTTATGCAGAGGGCCGGGGGTTTTCAGGGCGGTTTTCAAACATACTTTGGGGTCTTTTTTTATTCCCTTTTTTATAGCAAAAAATTTCAAAAATTTTGCCCTTTCCCCCCTTTTTGCCGTGGAAAAAGGATTTCATTGGGGAAATGTGACCCGGGGAAAAATACGGGGAATCGTAAACCCGAAGTGCTGGGGCCCCCCCAACCCGGTTCCCCCAAAAAAAAGCTCTTTATTACCCTTTTCTTGGAAAGGGAAAAAAACGTCCCCTGCTTGGCTTTTCAATGGAAAAAAAACAAAAGCATTTTTACAAATTGGGCCCTTTGCAAAAATGTTGCAAACCCCCAACTTTTTTTTTACCACACTTTGGGTTTTTGTGCGGGACTGTACGGTTCAGCACCTGGTCCGACAGGTCTACCCCTCCCATGTACCCATTGTAATCCCCGGGAATTTCAGTCTTTGGGTTTTTGGGGCGACTGTACTTCCGGGGACCTGTACAGGGGGAGGGGGAGTGCTGGGGCCGTTACATGTGGTCAATACAAAGGGCGTCCCTCTTAAAGGGGGGAATTTTTACCAGAACAGGGCACCGCGGTTTTGGAAACCCGCTTTCCCCCCCTTGGGGGGAATTGTGCAAAAAAAGTGTTTGGGGAGTCCCCCCTGGTTTTTTGCCACAGTGCCAAAAAGGTGCTGTACCTCTTTCAGCTTTTAGGCACTTTTAAAAAATGGAAAGCTGGGTAAAAGTTATCCCCGTTTAAAAGGGGGTAAAAATTTTTCCAGCAGTGGGGGGGCAAAACCCAAAACCCACACTATTTTTTCCCCTTTTTTTTATGGAAAGGGGGGGGAAACAGGGGGGAACCCAAATTTGGGTGTCCTTCCCTTCGTAAAGCGGAAAACGTGGGGGTTTTCCTGGAGGTACTCTCGAAAAGCTTGTACAAATTTTAACCCGTACCGCCCCTCCTTTTGCTGGGGCAGGTATTGGCGAAATTTTAGGGTGCCCTTTAAGTGTAAAGGGGGGACCCAACTACACAAATAAATTTTTCAGGGGTTAGACCAAATGAAAAAAATTGGGAAATGAAAATGGGTGATAAAAGGCCAACTTTAAAATTTAAACGGTTTAAAAAAGGGGTCGTCCCCGGGGGTGGGCACAGGGAATTATCAGTTTTAGTGCAAAAACTTTGAATTTGCTCAAAAGCGGGAAAGGGGGAAAGGGATGGCGGTAAAAGGGAGTATTTTAAAAGATATCAGACTCCAATTTTCGGGCCTTCCCCGGGCTTTTTCACTTTTGCCCCCGTGCAAATTTAAAGGCCCCCAAAAAGCCCCATCTCTGCAGTGTTCCCTGGGGGCCACCTGGGCAGAATGAGGACGTGGGGTTTAAAAGGGGGCCCGGAAAAATGCTGGGCATAGAGGTTGGTCTGTGCTAACCCGACATCACCCGATCCTCAGAGAAAAAAACTTTTAAAAAAAAAACTATTTCAGTGAGGCCTGTAGTTTTCGATACGGGCTCCCGGGGTGGCCACAAAAGGGCAGAGATTTTGTGGGTGGTTTTAAATTTCTTTGGGGCCCGGAGTTCAAAAGGGGGGACAAAAATTTTTGGGGGTCACCTCTTCTGACCCCGGGGGCATTTTACAGGGAAAGGGGGCCCCCCCATCAGCGGAGGAGGACTCGGTTTATTCCGGGCCAAGAAAAACCCCGAAAACTCCTCGTCCGGAACACGATGGAATCACCAAACCTCGGCCAGGAAAGCGTTTACGCCCCCCTCCCCTGAGTTGTGCCGGGGAAAACTGGGCCCTTTTTTTTTTTTTTTGGGAAAATTTTTTGGGGTGTGTAAAATGTAGGTGCTTAACACGTGTTTGTGTAAAAAATTTTTGGGGGGAGGTTTTATGTTGGGGATTTCACTTTTTTGTGTTGGGAAATTTCTTTTTTTTTTTAAAAAAAATAAAAGTTTTGAAAAAAAAATTTTAAAAGTTTAGTAAAAAAAAAAAAAAATTTTAAAAATTTACTGAAAAAAAAATTTTAAAATTCAGTAAGGGAAAAAAAAATATATAACTAACACTAAACGGGAAAAAAAATTACTAGACGTCTGTCCCATTGCAAAATAAATAAAAAACTAAGCCCGGAAATAACTAAAACCCAACCTAGCGTCTAACCCAAACTAAAATCTCTGCCCATCTATAAGCTACGTCCTAACCACTATTTTTAATTAGGAAAATAAAAAAAAAATTTAAAAGAAAAATAATTTATAAAGATTTAGGGGCGGAAATGATCAACCCAGAGGGGAGCAGGCCCAATCCCGCGTTCCCCCCCCCACCTGAAAAGTGGGTGTTGATTTGTGATGTAAAACCCCTAATAAGGTTAGAAGAAAAAAAAAGACAAAAAATTCCCCAATAACCCCCAAAAAAAAAAATTTAAAAATACTGGTCATGAGGCGTCACTTTTAAACCCCGTTGAAAGGGGACGGTTGGTTTGGGGCAAATTTAAAAAAAAAACCTAAAATAAAAAAACCCTTTAAAATAAAAAAAAAAAATCTTGTACGAAAAGGCTTTAAAAAAAAATTTCTAAACGGGCCTTTTATTGCTTTTTAAATCTATATTAAAAAAAAAAAAAAAAATTTTAAAAAATAATTCAGAAAAAAAAAAATACAAACCAAAACTCCTTTTAAAAAATAAAAAGCAAAATGTTTTTCAATAAACAAAACGGAAAGCAACTAACCAACCCAAAAGGCGCCAAACCCCAAAGCCCTGCCAAAAATAACTACTCCCCAAAAACCCCAAAAAAATTTTTTTTTTTTTTTTTTTTTCTTATTTAGGAAATTTGGGAAAAAAAAAATTTTAAAAAAAAAAACTTTTAAAAAAACAGGACGGGGGTCACGAACAACTCCCGAGGCAGCAGGGGCAAAAAACCCGCGTCACCCTGAAAAGGGGTGTTTGATTAGGGACGTACTTCCAATCTGCGGTTTTGGAAAAAAAAAAAAAGGGCCATTAGACCCTCAAAAAAAAAACGCTTTTCAGTGAGGCGTCACTGACCATTTGGGGTAGCGGTATTGGGGGCAAAAATTTGGGGCAACCCAAAAAAAAGGGAGAAAAAAAAAAATAGAAAAAAAAAAGTTAACCCCTCGCCACTGGACCCCAAAGATCGCCAAGGGGACCCCCAATCTGGGTTGTACTGGGGGCACAGCCCCACGCCCCCCTCTTTCCACCCTTCCTAAACCCGGAAAAGGCGGCGGCAGGGGCCGGGGGGTCGGGGGGGGTTTTTAAAGGGGGCCGGGGAAAAGCGCTGGGGATTGGAAATGTCGGGGCCGGGGCCCTACCCCCCGCGTTAGGGGGTTGGGGGTTTCCATCATCAAAGCCCCCCATACTAATCGGTTTCCCGATAGGGGGCAAACTTTTCAGCACCTTTTCAGGGCGATCGCTTTTTCAAACAGACACAGCCATTGATTAAAAGGGGAATTTCCGTGATTGGCTGTTTTTAGAAATTTTTCAGCCAATCAAAGGCGATCGCTGATGCGGGGATCGCTGCCTCCCTGGACACTGAGGGAAGACGGGCTGTGTCAAAGGGCCCAGCCATTTTCCCTGGTTTACCGGACTTTAAAACCCCGGGGGGCCTTTTTTTTCCCTTTTACGGACTCAAAATCAATTTTGGGGGAGGGAACCCCCAAACCCCAAATTTTCCGTATGAGTACGGCCCAAAAGTCGGTAAAAGGGGTTTTTGCCCTACTTTAAACGCATTCAAAAGTGTCCCAAAAGGTTTTGGGGGGACGAAAAGTTCAATTTTTATTGAAAAAACGACCCTCAACAGTTTTTTTGGGGCAAAAAAACACCAAAAATATGGGGCAGCCCTAAAAGGGGCTTTTTGCCCCTTTATGTCGGGGGCACTGCAGAAAGGCAGAAGATGCTCATGCACAGGAAGCATTTAAATTTACAGCTAGATGACAGGAGCCTCATGAAATTCCCCAGGTGTTTAGGGAGCAGGTCCAAATTTTTTAGACAAAATTTTTTAGGGGAGAGAGAAAAAAAAACCACTCCCCCCACCATGGTTGGCTATGTCCACGTGCCAGATTTGCCCAACAAGGAAAATCCAATGCAGAATAAGAATCTAAAATCTGCACAGAAATGTGTATAAATGTAGTGGTAAATTTCACTGCCCTTTTTTTCAAATGGAATTAAACCCCTTTTTTGGGGGCTTATTCAAGTTGCAGAATTCTGCATTGTCTGCACTGATTTGTGGATTTCCTTTTAAATCAATGGGCTGAGGACTTTAATCAAATTTTAACATGGAAATTTTTGAAACAGATTCCCGCTTCACTTCTGCAAACCAAAAAAAGAATTTTATCAATAAAACAGGAAGGGTGAGCCCAAGTTAAGGAGCTCGTTTCTGGGATAAAACAGATGTTTTTACTCCCGTAATTTTTTTCTTGCTTACTAGATAACAGGGAAGCATTATGACTATTCTCACAGAAAGTGGGCATGTAGACTGTGGGGAACTGTGGAACTGTGGGATCATTAGTGGACCCACTACTCTTCTCTCTCTTTACCCTTGGCCTAAGTGAACTAATAGCATCACATGGCTTCCAGTACCACTTGTATGCTGAGGACACTTAAATCTACATCTCAGATGTCAAACCCCAGCTTTTTTAGGATTTCCCAGAATGTTTTATTGTTAATTTTTCTTTCTTCTCCTTTCCCGCCTTCTTTAAAAAATCAAAATGAAAAAACAGAGTTTATTTATCTTAACCCCATCCCTTTTCCCTCTTTTTCATCTAACCAGTCAAACACAGCAATGACCCATGCTTCCCCCCGTCCCACATGTCTGGGTGTCTTGGGATAAAAACCCTTTTTTCGCCCTTTCCCCCCAAACCCCGATCCAAGCCCCTGACCACCCCCCTGCTGCCTCTTTCCTGAAAAATATTTTCTTTACTTTGATTTCCCCAAATTTTTCTTGTTCATGCCCTCATCATATCATAAAAGGATTCCGTAAAAAGTTTTTTTTTGCTTCCATCTAATTTGTCTTACTGCCCTTAAAACCAACCTTAAAAATACTCCCACCCCGGCTGATCCCCCCTTACTCCCCCTGCCTTTTTCCCCCTGCCCAAACCCCCCAACTGGCCCATTTTTCTAGAGAAAATTTATTTTAAATTTTTTTAACAATGACATATAATTTTGTCACAAGCGGGGCTGCTGCCCACCCCGGGGGGTTCGGGCCACCTGGGTTTTCTCCCCCTCCCAAAGGGCCCTGCCGGGCAGGTTGGGACCACTGGCCGCAGGCGAGCTGCGGACGCATTCGCTTTTTAATTTAAAAGCTCCTGCTCGGGCCCTTTTCCCCTGCCGGCCGGGGGCGCGCGTGGCAGCCCTCTGGGGGTGGGGGCGCGGGGTCGTGCATGTAAAAAATTTTAAAAGGGCCAGCGCGCCGGTATTGGATAATTGCCGGGGACTGACCCTATATGTGGGTTAGGTTTTACGTCACTTTCCCCCGTTGGGTCCTTTTTTCTTTTCCCAGCCCCCGTGAGTTTTTTGCTTTACCATGTTTCCAACCCCCGTCTACGTTTCTCGCTTTGAACCTTCGCCCGCCTGCCCTGCCTGCCTGCCTGTCCCCCGACAATGATTCTCGGATTAAAGTTTTCCGTACCCTCGTTGACCTCGGCCACCACCCCCAGGCAAGTCATGTCCCGGGGGAGTGACCTGGTGACTCCCACCGCAGCAAGTCCATCCTGCTTTGCGGTGGGCTTTGGTGAAAACCGTGGCGTGGCTTACACCATCGCTTGCGGTGGTCCAGGGGATCCACTATCCCGGCCGTTACAGTAAGATCCAGCCATGGTTCCCGCCAAGGTGCCTCTGCCCAGCATCGCAGATCTTACAACTATTGTTGCCCAACAATCGCAGCAAATCGCACAACAGGTACAGCAATTGAGCCAGCTCTCCGCCATGATGCGACAGTTCCTTGCATCCCAGCAGCAGTCTCCACCTCCATCTGCAGTTCCGTCAACACCCGCTGTTCCATTGGCCACCGTGAGACCCAAGCTTCGGCTTCCTTTACCCTCCAAATTTGACGGGGACCCCCAGCTTTGTAGGGGTTTCATTACCCATTGCGTTAAGCACATGGAACTGTTGGCAGATCAGCTCCCCTCGGAGCGGTCTAGAGTGGTCTTCATGGTGAATCTGCTATCCGGCAAGGCCCTGGCTTGGGCGACCCCCCTCTGGGATAGGAGTGACCCTGTGACCGCGGATCTACAGGCCTTCCTCAGCAAATTCCGTAGCGTCTTCGAAGAGCATCATCTGCTGAAACGCGCTCTTGAGCCTTCATCAAGGCGACTCCTCCGTGGGAGACTATGCGGTGCAATTTTGTACCCTGGCTTCGGAGCTGTCCTGGAATGATGCCGCTCTTTGCGCCACTTTCAAGAAGGGTCTGTCCAGTAGGGTAAAAGATGCCTTGGCAGCAAGAGACCTTCCGTCCTCCCTGAGTGAACTAATCCACCTTGCCACCCACATCGATATACGGTTCGCTGAAAGGCAGGAGGAGCTCCGCCAAGAGAGAGACTCTGCACGTCCTCGTCGACTGCCTCGTTTGGCTCCAGTATTTCAGCGGTCCCCATTGCCACTTCCTTAAGTCACCGGTGAAGAACCCATGCAAGTGGATCAGGCCCACTTATCAGAGCAGTAGCTGGCCCTCCGTCGGGTGGAGAACTTATGCCTCTACTGCGCCAGCCCGGACGATGTTCGCGGAGGCTGTCCGCTGCGGTCTCAGCGTTAGTGAAACGCTTGCACCTAGGTTCCATAGGAGAGACGACCCTGGGTGCTGACTCTTCCTCTCCACGTTTGATGATGCCAGTGGAGGTGACTTCTGATGCTGGCCTATCATTCCGGACTTCTGCCTTTCTGGACTCTGGGTCAGCCGGGAACTTCATTCATGCCTCCTTGGTAAACCATTACCGTTTGTCAGTAGTCTGTCTGCAAAAGCCTCTGCTTATTTCTTCAGTCAGTGGGGAGCTCCTTAGTGACCCCATTCTGTACATAACCCGACCAGTGTCCCTCCGCGTAGGGTCTCTACACAAGGAGAAGGTCACCTTCCATGTTTTGCCTCGTGCTTCCTCGGTGATTCCTTTGGGGCTTCCCTGGCTGCAACGTCATGCCCCTACGCTCGATTGGAAGACCGGCGAGGTCCTGCGTTGGGGTCCGCAGTGCCAGGACCTCTGTTTGGAAGCACCCCGTCTGGTGTGTACCACTTCTCCACAGTCGTCTGCCAAGCCTCTGCCAGGCCTGCCAGCGGAGTACCAAGATTTTGGGGACGTATTCTTTGAGAAGCAGGCTGAGACGCTGCCACCCCCATCGGCCTTATGACTGCCCAATAGACCTCCTCCCTGGAACCAGTCCCCGTGGGGAAGGGTCTACCCGCTGTCCGTGCCGGAGACTCGGGCCATGTCTACCTATATACAGGACAATTTTCAGAAAGGCTTTATTCACAAATCCTCCTCTCCAGCCACAGCCGGGTTTTTCTTCGTACAGAAAAAGGATGGCTCACTACGACCATGCATTGACTACAGGGGTCTAAATAAAATCACCGTGAAAAACCGCTACCCTCTCCCCTTGATCTCAGAGCTTTTTGACCGCCTCCAGGTAGCTAGGGTGTTCTCCAAGCTGGACTTGCGAGGAGCCTATAACCTCATCAGAATTCGAGAAGGGGATGAATGAAAGACGGCTTTTAATACTCGAGATGGACATTTCGAATATCTCGTGATGCCTTTCGGGCTATGCAACGCTCCAGCTGTGTTCCAAGAATTCGTCAATGACGTCTTCAGGGACCTACTCTACACCTGCGTCATAGTGTATCTGGACGATATCTTGATTTTTTCTCCAGACCTCCGTACTCATCTGACACAGGTGTGCCAGGTTCTCAGATGTCTGCGTAACAACCGTCTATATGCCAAGCTGGAGAAATGCTTGTTCCATCAGACCAATCTGCCTTTTCTTGGGTACATAGTTTCTGAAAGGGGTCTGCAGATGGATCCTGCCAAGCTCTCCAGGGCAAGCCACATAATTTTTGGATACTCTTCTTTGTCACGGCGGACGGTAGTGGATCCGCTGGACCAGCGCAAGCAATGGCGTAAGCCACACCAGGTAGCGGAGTCTATATAGAACCCGGCATTCCCCAGACCCCGCCGCAAAGCGGGATGGACGTGCTGCGGCGGGAAACTACCAGGTCGCTTCCACTGGCAAGACTTGCTTGCAGTGGCAGCCAAGGAGTAGCAAGGTACAGAATCGTCAGACGAGGCGTAGTCGGGGACAGGCAATAAGGTCAGGACAGGCGGCAAAGATTCGTAGTCGAGAGGCGTAGGCAAAGAGGTACGGTACATGGACAGGACGAAGACACTCAGAACGCTTTCTCAATATGCTAGAAGGCACTAAAGATCCGGCGGGGACGTCCCGGAAGTTTAACCCTTAAATAGGGTTAGCGATTGACAGCAACCAATAATGGGCGCGCTGGCCCTTTAAATTAGAAGAGGGTGGCGCGCGCGCGCCCTAAGGAACGGGGACGCGCGCCACAGCCGGTAGGGAAACCGGGCAGCAGCAGGAGCGCGGACTGGTAAGTCCGCCCGCCCAGGGGACTGAGCACGCCCGTGGCCCGGCACCCTGACCACGGCGCCACTCGTCCCCACGGCGGGAAAGGGGGCAGAAGTCCCGGTGAGACCGCAGCCCGGCCGAGGGGCTGCGGGACCACCCGTGACATTCTTAGCTATTTAATTGAAGTTCTAAATAAAGAATTCCTCTCTTACAGTAACTGTCCTAATAATGCATTAAATTAATTTTTAATTAGACAACCTTTTCTTTAGGCAAGTGCACACATCGCATTTTTCCTAAAAAAATCTGGTGTAAAATCCTCAACAGAAAAATCTTAAATTACTGCTCAGTATTTGTATCTTGCAGAGGCAGTGTTCAACTTTGATTTGGACACTAGTTAGAGTTATTTCAATCGGCCTAATACATATCATGTTCGCTCAATGTGGAATCTGAGGAGGATCTGCTTCAAAGAATGACCATGTCAATTCTTTTTTCCCTTCCCTACATATTTGAAATCCCTGGTGTAGAAATCTGTTCTGTAGCTAACAGTGTAAACTATAGCTTTGATTGCCCATTCAAATGAAGCGGAGTCAGATTGTATGTGAATTTTAACATTAAAATCCATCATTTGAACTAACCCGTAGAGGCTTCATAAAAACCAACCTTGCCCAAATGGAAGAAAAATTCATTTGGGAACTTTGTAACATTATCATTTACTTCAATGGGCTACAGTGTGTTTCTAAACAAAGCTACTCTGCATTTTCTTATTTTCATGACATGATTTGCAGAAATGTCTCCAGGATTACTGACTATCACTAGAATATGTAACATAACCTCCAGGAAGAGAATCTGCCTGTGTATATAAGACTCTATTTTTGCCCCCAGAGCCTGTCTTGTATTTGCCCTGCTTTTGCATATATTTGTACAGTGTGGTAAACATCAGATTGTATTATTGCCATAGCTTTTATCTACTGCTTTTGTTTATATAATGTCTATACTTTTTTGCTGTATCTCAAAATCTCACATCAAGTTGATATCTGCACAGCAATAAACCTTTGCCTCCGGCAGGAATCTAGCAGTCATAAACAATTAGTTCCTTATGTGTATGGTCCAAGGTTAATTTTAGCCTCGTAAACTGCCTACTGCCTGATCTGATAAGTTTTCTCCCTTAGCTCCAGCTGTCTTTTCCCTTATGAGATTTGGCTACAAGGAGGATGGCATTGTCAGCCTATTAACCATCTCCAGCAATAGAAATGTGAGGCTGATGAATATTGATCACCTGTTCTGTAGGGTTATAGGGTGATGCTGATTGGATGTGACTCTTGGTTGTTTCTTTAGGCTGTCTTTATTGTACTAGCTGAGAGATTTGATTTACAGTGCTGGCCACAGGGAACAGCAAAGCTTTCACAAGCACCAACAGGCATATCACTTCATCTTTCACCATACCATGGTATCAGAGGTTAATAATAATACATTACTGTGGTGTTTTCATATGACATTACTAGTCTGAAGAGTCAATAGAAAGGTCACCTGGCCAAAAATACAAAGCTAGATCTGTTTATTGCTTCTTTCTTACACTATTACAGTTTGTATTTGCTAAGCTTTATTCTACTATGTACATATTTCAGGATAAATACAAGCATTTACAAAAATGGGACATTACTTACTCAAAAAACACTACAATTTTTGGGCCATTTTCACAGCTCAATGGCTGGACTAGACTGAACCCAGCAGCAGGCAACTCTGGCTCATATGCTACCTGGTAAAAACAAACAGGTGCAGCTAATTGCTGACCAGCAGCTCACACACTCCACCACTAGGGGAACAATTAGATGATAAAAAACTACACATTAACTTAATACCTGTTCACGCCAGCATGCAGAAAAGCCACAGCATAATGCCTGGGGAGATTGCACAAATGCAAAAATACCAATAAAACAATCACACACATATCCTCAATGCATGAGGGGGGTAGTTGTTGGTACTACAATTGCATATATCGCCTTATTTATATGCAATTGTAGTAAAAGCAACCACCCTCTCATGCATTGAGGGTATGTGAGTGTTTGTTCTATTGGTATTTTTGCATTTGTGCAATCTCCCCAGGCATTATGCTGTGGCTTTTCTGCATGCTGGCATGAATAGGTATTAAGTTAATGTGAAGTTTTTTTATCATCTAATTGTTCCCCTAGTGGTGGGGTGTGTGAGCTCCTGCTCAGAAATTAGTTGCACCTGTTTGTTTTTTCCCAGGTAGCATATGGGCCAGAGTTGACTGCTACTGGGTTTAGTCTAGTCCAGCCATTGAGCTTTGAATATGACCCAAAAATTGTAGTGTTTCTTAAATACAAGCATTCTCTATTGTTACCGTTTTAAATGTATTAGTTCTAGAAATGCTAATAGTTGCAATATTAATTGTTAAAGAGAACCTGTCACATAGTTTTTGCCCCCCTGGCTGAGGACAGAACAAACTAGTGACAGACCTGCTGTTTCCAGCGCTGTGTCCCTTATTCTGTAAGATGCTGTAGTTTTCGTGTATTTAGTGCTCAAATCTGCAGTTTTCAGCCAGAAGAGTCATTCGAAGAGTCCTTCAGAGTGTCAGTTTTTTTCAAACCCGGCCAATCGCCCACCCCAACTGACAAACCTATTGCTTTGAATAGGTAGAAACATGTGAATAACTGTCAGTGGGCGGAGCTAGCTTTTGGTGGGTGGAGCTAACACCTGCTCATGAATAAGATTTGAGGGGTAAATGCTCTCAAACTGCTGTATCTTACAGAATAAGGGACACAGCGCTGGAAACAGCAGGTCTGACACTAGCTTGTGCTGCCCTCAGCCAGGGGGGCACAACCTATGTGACAGGTTCCCTTTAAATAGTTTTTGCAGCTATCTCCACAATTCATGAGAGTATAGTATATGAAACCATTGATGATGAATGCATTCAACCACAATATCATTTTAAACGACCATTCATATTCATACAAATACCAATTAGGCAGAGATTACTTATTTCAGGTCGATTCACTGATGCAGTATGTCAGGGAGTGAGAGCATTTTGTTCAGTAAAAATAAATGAATAAAAATTCTTGTTGAATGATCAAACAATGCTAATACTTCATAGTGCATTTTTCCTGTAACAGTGTATTTAAATTGAAAAAATTATAATTTTAGACAGATCTAACAGAAATGTGAACTGTAAAATGCAGGAAACCACAATTCAGGAACAGAATTGGGTCAAATAATTAGCTACAAAATAGTTCAATTACCGGTAATCTATTTTTCACTAAAATGTAGATCATAAAGAGAAGATTAGCTTTGGAACATTGCCTAACCCATTCCCAGGTTCCATGAGCCATGACTTTTTTTATTTTTCTGCCTACATAAAAATATAAGGGATTGTTTTTTGTGGGACAAGATATGAGGGTTTCGTCAGTATGATTCCAGTGATACCAAATTTTTAGAGTTTTGGATTATTTATATTTTTCCATTTATGGACCTGACTGGGGCTCATTTTTTGTGGACTGAAGTGTAGTTTTTATTGGTACCATTTTGGGATACATACAAGTTTTTGATCACTTAAAAGCGCCCCTATCATTTTTCCAGAGCACTAAATTAAATGAAAAGGGCATTCTGATTGGTTGTTATGGGGAACAAAGTGAGTTTTAGACCTAGACAGTTTTCATACATGTGGCCCTATATTCCTAAAGCAGGGTTGTCCAGAAGAAGAAATTTTATTGAAAATGGGGCCAAGCTGTGAATTTCTGGGTTCCTGTCCCACCACACAGGAAAGGCTTGCGCTTTTTTGTAAGTGAATAGATGGTAAGTCTCTCCTGTGTGTTGGAAGGAGAACCCATGTTTTTCTTTTTTCCCACATCCTGTCTCTATTTCAAATGAAATTTCTTCAGTTAGACAACTCCATCCAGTAGGAATAATTTTCTGCGACACTCAACACCATAGGCATCTGTCACGCCAAGTAGTGAACCTGTTGTGAAAATGTAGTGGTCCACATCCAAAAGGAGGTCCCAAGCTGTGGTTTTGCATCAGGGCCCATGAGTGTTTAGCTACACACTGCCCCTGGAACTTGAATTTGAAACATGTGGCCTAATGAAACCCACATGGGGTTGTGGTAAACATTCTGACACACATTGTTTTAAAGAATTTATTCAGATTAGGTCATGAACAGGAAAACTATTTTTAATAATATGTAGATTTAGCTCACACATTCACATACCCCAATGGTTGCGAACCACTGCCTGAGCACATTGCAGGGTTCAGAGGTGAAGGAGCACTATGTGGCTTTTAGAGTGCAGATTTTGCTGCAATAATTTTTGAGTACCATTCTGCATTTGCAAAGCCCCTAAAGTATCAGTAAAGTGAAAGAGCATTTTTATTAAAAATGTGTTTTATAGATACAGTAGGTTTAGCATTGAACCATGAAAATTAAACATTTCCTTTTTTTCCATTAATACCCAGAATGATTAACAAAATTAAGGTTATTTCATTTAGAGAAAACACTGCTTCTTTGTGACCTAATAAATATGTACAAATATATCAAAGGTCAATACAGTGATCTCTCACAAGATCTATTTATATGCAGTTCTGGATCCAGAACCAGGGGGCATCCTCTGTGTCTAGAAGACAGAAGGTTTCCACATAAACATAAAAGGGGATTTTTTACTGTAAGAACAATGAGATAGTGGAAACTCTCCATTAAAAGAAATTGTCATGGCGCACTTAATGAATTCAGAAGGGTCTGGATGCATATTTAGAGTACAATTATATTACAAGTTATAATGACTAGGATTTTGGAGAAGAGTCATTGATTCAGAGATTTATTTTGATTACCTGACTGGAGTTAGGAAAGAATTTTTCCCAAAATTTCTTTAGCATAAGGTCAACTGGCTTTTACCTGATAGAGTTTTTGCATCAACACTGTAGGATAAATGTACTGTTAGTTTAAAAAAAAACTGTTCTATAAGGGTTAATAGAAATAATTGCATCCATCATTTGATATGAAACGTCTCCTAAATACAGCAATACACATATGTGCTATTTGTCTTTTGGAGCTCAGATTTTGCTGGAATGATTTTTATGTACCACATTGCCTTTTTAGATTTCCTAAGGTACCAGTACAGTGGAAACCACCTAGATGTAACTTTAAAATAATAGTTTGTTGTGTTCCCATAACTTTGTTATTTTTCATTGAGGGAACTCTAGGAGGGCTGTTGTGTGGGACAAGCTGTAGTTGTCATTTTAGGGTACATACATGGGGTCAAAGTTTTCATATTAATACATTTTCTCTACACCATCCAGAAGAAAAATACGTAGACCAATGATTCAGCTGTGTACAAATAGCGACTAGTAGACATATGATTCACCAAAAATATCAATATCAATGGGACAGAGTTGAGAATTATATTTAACATTATAACACAGTGAAGCTTTCAAAACCATTAACCCCTTAGTAAAATGAATGGCCCCAAAGGTAGAATTCTTGAACTTAAAACAGAAAAAGAGAAAAGAGAGAGCAGAAAGGAGAAAAAAAGGGAGAGGGAAGAAGGAGGGGAAGAGGGAGAGGAAGTGAATGGAAAGCACTCCATATGGGTAGAAGACAAGTTATGGTACATGATTCGATTCAGTCCGTCGGGATCCGGTCGGCGGGCATCAAGAACTTTAAAAAGAAACAGAAAAGTGGGGGAGGGGGGGTAGGAATCCCAAACTTAATGCTAAGGGACTAACTCCCCTAACTCAGTCAACTGTTATCCGCTAGGGCTTTAAATTTACAGTTCCCCTCAGTCAGGTATATATAGCTCCCCTCAGTAAGGCAGGTATATAGATAGGCCCCTCAGGCAGGCAGGTATATAGATAGGCAGGTAACCGGCATTAAAAATAATAACAATAATATTTATAGACTGTATAATAACGGGGTATATCCCACAGGATTGGCGCATAGCAAATGTGGTGCCAATATTCAAAAAGGGGTCAAAAAGTGATCCAGGAAACTATAGGCCGGTAAGTTTGTCCTCTGTTGTAGGTAAAAGGTTTGAAGGTTTTAACAGAGATGCGATGCTGGAGTATCTCACTGAAAAAAAATTTATAACGCCGTTCCAGCATGGGTTTATGAAGGATCGGTCCTGTCAGACTAATCTCATCAGCTTCTATGAGGAAGTCAGTGCTAGACTGGATCGGGGTGAGGCACTGGATGTCATATATCTAGATTTTTCTAAAGCATTTGATACGGTGCCACATAAAAGGTTGGTAAATAAAATGAGAATGCTTGGACTGGGGGAAAATGTGTGCAAGTGGGTAAGCAACTGGCTCACTGATAGAAAACAAAGGGTAGTAATTAACGGTACATACTCTGACTGGATTGCTGTTACTAGTGGGGTACCACAAGGGTCAGTATTGGGCCCTATCCTCTTCAACATTTTCATTAATGATCTTACACGGATTGCACAGTAGAATATCGATCTTTGCAGACGATACTAAGCTCTGTAACGTAATCAACACAATAGAGGATAATGTGTTATTACAAAGGGATCTGGATAAGTTGGAGGCCGGGGCAGGGAAATGGCTGATGAGGTTTAACACAGATAAATGCAAGGTTATGCACATGGGGAGGAAAAATCCATTACATGACTACATGTTAAATGGAAAAAGGCTGGGTAAAAGTGACATGGAGAAGGACTTGGGAATCCTGGTGGACAGTAAACTTAATTGTAGCAGCCAGTGTCAGACAGCAGCTGCCAAGGCAAATAGGATCATGGGGTGTATTAAAAGGGCATAGAGGCACATGATGAGAACATTATTCTCCCATTATACAAGTCACTGGTTAGACCACACATGGAATATTGTGTACAGTTTTGGGCACCAGTGCACAGGAAAGACATTGTAGAGCTTGAACAGGTACAAAGGCGGACAACAAAAATAATAAAAGGACTGGATGGACTACAATACCCAGAAAGATTAGCAAGATTGGGGTTATTGAGTTTAGAGAAAAGACGGCTTCGGTGGGACATAATAAATATGTTTAAATACATCAAAGGTTAATATAGAGATCTCTCCCAAGATTTATTTATACCCAGGGCTGTATCTAGAACAAGGGGGCATCCTCTACGTCTTGAGGAACGAAAGTTTCTACATAAACATAGAAAGGGATTCTTTACTGTAAGAGCAGTGAGACTGTGGAATTCTCTGCCAGAGGAAATTGTCATGGTGAATTCACTGACAGAGTTCAAAAAGGGTTTGGATGCATTTCTGGAGCGTAATAATATAACAGGTTATAGTGTCTAGGATTCTGGAGAGGGGTCATTGATCCAGGGATTTTTCCGATTATCAGATTGGAGTCAGGAAGGAATTTTTCCCTAAAATGGGGACGATTGGCTTCTACCTCATTGGGGTTTTTTGCCTTCCTCTGGATCAACACCTTAGCATAACAGGCTGAACTGGATGGACGTCTCGTCTTTTTTCGGCCTTACAAACTATGAAACTACTCACCTCCTTCCCCAGCCGAGTGTCTTCCCCTTCAGCCCGACACTGGCGGCGTGAAATCATCACGCTGCCAGCACTAGGACGCTCCTCCGGAAGCTCCTCGGCCGCACAGCCAAGTGATGGCTGTGCCTCTGAGGAGAGGCAGTGGCGCGATGAGCTCACTTCATCGCGCCACTGCCTGGTTCAGCATAACGGGGCCGTGGCGGGCCCTCTCCACTACGGGGACCCAGTGGGCCCCGATTGGTCAGGCCCGGGGCCCTCCGGAGGATCCACTGATCCTCCGGTGGGTCAGTCTGACACTGTATCCCATATGTGATTCTTTTGTGCTATTTGGCTCTACCACAAGCCCCAGAGTAGGAGGAGCACCTACCAGACTCTGGGGTCTCATTTTCATTACGATTTTATTTAGGTGCCATTTCAGGTTTGAAGACACCCTAACATGCTAAATCTTAATAAACACCCCTAAAAAGACCCCAATATTGGAAATACACCCCTTAATTAATATATCCAGGGGTGTAGTGAGTATATCAACCACAGAGGTGTTTCACAGATTTTTTTAGCGTTAGGCTGTGAAAATGAAGAATTTTTTTTCCTCAACAATCTGCAATTTAGGTGAAAACATTTAATTTTTACAGAAAATCCTGGAAAAAAGCAGGCAACATTTTGTTATGCAATTTCTTCCAAGTTCAGTAGTACCCTATTTGTGGGTAGACACTCCTGTTTGGGTGCATGGCAGGGCAAAAGGGAGTGAGTGTTATTTGGCTTTTGGAACACGGATTTTGGTGGGTGTCATGTCGCAATTGCAAAGTACCAAAATAGGTGAAACCTTCCATAAGTCACCCCATTTTGGATTCAACACCCCTCATGGATCTCATCTAGAGGTGTATTGTGCATTTTGGGTGTACAGGTGTTCCATAGTTTTTTTAGCATTGGGCCATGAAAATGGAGGGAAAAAACATAGTTCCATCATTGTTTTTTGGGTATCAATTTTACAGAGTTTGCCATGCCGTGTAAATGACTGGATAACTTTACTATGAAGGTTGGTTCAATTGCAGTGATATAAATTTTATATAGTTTTTATGTTTTATTACTTTTACACAATATAAATATGTCTATAAAAATTGTTTTTATATTGTCCTATTCTGACAGCCACAACTTTTTTATTTTTCTGTATATGGAGCTGATATGGGCTTGTTTCTTGCGGGATGAGTTGGCGTTTTTATTGGTACCATTATCGGGTGCATATGACATTTTAATCACTTTTTATTAAGGTTTTTGTGAGGTGTTTTGTATAAAATACAACAATCCTGGTAGTGTTTTTTATTTTTATTTTTTACAGTGGTCACTGTGCAGTATAAATTTAAGGGCTTGTTTTTTGCGGGATGAGTTGAGATTTTTAGTGGTATCCTTTTTGGGGGGACAAGGCTTTTTGATCAGTTTTAAATCCATTTTTAGGAAAGCAGGGTGAAGAAAATACTGCAATCCTAGTAGTGTTTTATATTTTTAACAGCAGTGCAGTATATGGAATTCTGATTTATTTTTTTTTAACAGTGTTCACTGTATGGGTTAATTAATATTAAATATTTATAGGGCAGGTCGTTATGCACGCGGCGATACCAAATATGTGTACTTATTTTTAATCTTTTTGGGGCGATTGGCATTTGTAAAAGGGAAAATGGCAGTGCAAGTTATTTTATTTTTCGTGTTTCACTTTTTTTTACACTTTTTCACTTTTCCCATTGGGGATTTGTATCAGTGATCTTCAGATCACTCATACAATAGGAGATCAGTACAGAGCAGAAATGCTCTGTACTGGTCTCCATGGTGACTGTCAATCACCCTGCCCGGTAATGCACACAATGCATTGACGGGCATGGTGATGTGTTTATTAAACTCCCGGGCTGTCTGCTTGGATCATGCCGTTGCTCGCCAAGAGCAGGCAGAAGAAGCTTCCTTCTTCTGTCTGCGACATAACTCCGGCGATCTTAATAGATCGCCAGAGATAAGGGGTCAATCACCCATGGCCGGAGCTCACTCCGGCCGTGGGTGATGCGGCATGAAGTCAGCTAATATACCGCTGGTTCCATGTCGCGATCGTGCGGGGCTCGTTTGCAATCCTGCACAATCTCCAGGACTTACCCATACGTCCATTAGCGGGAACGCACCTCCTGCTAGGACGTATGGATACGTCCACTGTCGGGAAGAGGTTAACCTAGTTTAAGGCTGGAGCCTGTACAGGTCATTCCATTCTTCAAAACCTACTTTCTACTTGTCACCTTATCGAGTTTTAACATAACCTAGAAGCAGGTTTTTGATCATTGTCTTACAGCTTGTTCACACGGAGTTCCCCGGCTCCGTCTTTGAAAGAATTGCATGTCAATTCCTTCAAAGACGGAGCCGACAGGCAGGAGGGAAACACGCAGTGGCGATCTCTCATGTGAACGCCGCTGCGTGTTCCTCATAGTCCGCAGAGATAATCTCACTGCTAATTGTTAGATCCGTCTCTGGGTTCGTTCTGTCGGTCCTCGAGACGGATCTAAAAACTGGATGTGAATACGGAGTTAAAATGCTGTGTGAACAACCCTTTACTGTGATCTGAATCCCTTAACATCTAGGCGTACACCAGAGGGTATTGCATGGTTCATCAAAATGTGCCAGTCACCTTGTGCAAGTTGGCAACTTTGAAACCAGCAAAAGAGCCCCAGACCATCCGACTTCCTCCTTCATGTTTGAAAGTTGGTGTCACACACTGAGGAACCGTCCTTTCACTTACTCAGCAACATAAGAAAACCCTGCGTGATATACTAAAGATGTCAACTTTTGATTCATCAGTCTATATGACCTTCTTCCACTCTTTAGTAGTGCACTAGAGGTGCTGATTGGCCCAGGCAAACTTTTTTTTATATTTTGCAATCTTAGCAATGACTTTCTTATTGATACTTGACCTGTCAAAGCTCCATCTAAAAGTGCTGTTTTTCCAGTTGAAATGGAATCTTGATTATTTTTTCCTGTATTAAGCTGTACTTAAAGATTTTGAGCTGTAAGGAGACGATCACACAAACTGTTCACTTGTCATCTGTTTTATTGTCAAAAATAAACCGGAAAAATTGAAGTTGGTGCATTGTTATCTCCTGTGCTTTTACCAACTTCATGACATGACTACTATATCAGTTATAAGGAAGTTCTATAAGCCTATGACATTTATAAGAGGAAATCGTGTCTTCACTTACAAACTTGCTACATGTAAAAGGACAGCTGTCTTCTTCATCCTTCTCGTGAAATCGGAAAATAGCATGTTTATTTCAACAAGGAGCCTAAGGCAATTGGCTGTCAGAAGACTAGCTGTCTTATTTACAAGCAGAACAAAAAATCAAGCATGTTGTAAATGGATGCTCCTAATCAAATGAAAGACTGTTCATGCTAATTGCTTACAGTTCTCTATTCTGGCTAAAGAAGCGGGATCTAAGCTGGGAACATTACTGGGGCATGTGGGGGTATCTCATTAATGCATCCTTTTACATCATTATTCAAAAGCATAAAAAATAGCAGAAGATAAACATGATAATAAATGATAAAAATAAGTATATGTTTCTATAAAATGTAGTTATGTAATTGTATAGTCATAGCAATGAGTAATTTTACTACTATAAAATAAATCTTTTCTTCTTATGGAATCATTGGGACAGATTTATCAATATTTTCTAAAATATTATCTAGACTTAGGGTGACATTTATGAATCCTGGCACTAACAGGCCAGTTCTAAATAGCTTTAAAGGGAACCTGTCACATAGGTTATGCCCCCCTTGCTGAGGGCAGTACAAGCTAGTGTCAGAACTGCTGTTTCCAGCGCTGTGTCCCTCATTCTATAAGATGCTGTAGTTTTAGAGCATTTACCCCTCAAATCTTATTCATGAGCAGGTGTCCACCCCACCCACCAAAGGCTAGCCCCACCCACTGACAGTTATTCACATGTTTCTACCTATTCAAAGTAATAGGGTTATCAGTTGAGGTGGGCGGGGCTAGTCTCAGATGGGCGGGGTTTGGGAAAAAAACTGAATCTTTGAATGACTTCTCGAATGACTCTTCTGGCTGCAAACTGAAGATTTGAGCATTAAATACACGAAAACTACAGCATCTTACAGAATAAGGGACACAGCGCTGGAAACAGCATGTCTGACAGTAGCTTGTGCAAGGGGGGCATAATCTATGTGACAGGTTCTCTTTAAGGTAGTATAGAGTGCGCTAGAATGTATGAACCTGTTCTTCTGCAGGTCATACATACATGTGCAGTCTAGTGCCAATACGACAAGTCTGGCACAGGCAGATCACCTTTAACCTGGTCTGGCTGTTCTAACTGTTCTGCACCTAGGTTTGGTGTCCAACATTCATAAATGTGTCTACTTCTATGCGACGCCCTCAGAACAGCACAAATCTTTGGCGCACTAAAAAGTGTCTTTGTAGCATTACAAAGGCATTTACTGCTCCAAAGTTTGGAGTGCACCTGTTCATACATTCTTTCTGGCTCAAAGTACACCAGAAAACTGGCACAGCCCCACTCATACATTTCGCCCTTAGTCTATACTTCATCTAAAGTGTCTTAAAATGAGCCAAATTTTATAGCGTTGATAAATCTGGAGCTGGGTTAGATTGTCTAGTCTAAACTTACGCCTTCTATACGTTGGCTTACTTTATGCTACTAATTGTGCCCCTTTGCACCAATCCACACCTATTTTTCTGAGGTCATGCCACTTTTGTCAGACATGGTGCAGAAGTGTCTAGTGTAGAAACTATCAAAAACACATCATAAATAAGTTGTAAAGCATGTATGATAATATTTTTGGTGCAAATTGCCATAACAAATCTGCCCCATTATGTTCCTGTTTCCGATTAAATATTAACAAAGGTTGCTGGAAGTTCCAGTTCACATAAGTTGAAATACTAGAGTTGAGTAAAGTCAATATTTTCAAGCTGAAAAAAATAACTAATTATAAGGTGTGATGTTATACTTAGTTAAAAGCAGTGAAAAGAACTGACTTTATTGTATTTCTATCAGCAGTGCCCCATCATAAAATTATTCTTAAAATTCAACTATACAGTTTGTGGAATAGCTAAATGAATGTAGACGGATTGTTAGGGCTTGTCCCCACAGCAGGTTTTTCAATTGGTTTCAGAGATGGTTTTCGGATTTGAAAACAGTCTGTAAACCGACTGTTAACCTTTTACTTTGATTTAAATAGAAAATTCGTACAGCAGACTACACTGCACGGATTTTCCGCCAGAAGATTTTTTACACCGCCAGGATTCCGAAAAACTTAGAACATGTTCACTCTTTCGCCCGGTTTTCGGGCAGATGTACATGTCAGTGGTTGAGCACTACACAGAGTCCATTCTCACCACTAGCTTGTCTGTGTGGTGCAGGACAGGACAGGAAAGGTCCTCCAGAGCAAGAAGTGATTATTGTAAAAATTCTCTGCTCTGGCCACGAGATGGGGATCCTAACCAGACAACCCTGCTCCTTTATCATTTATTATCAGAATTCCCTAAGGGTGTAAATGAAATTTTTTTTTTAAGTTTGACAACTCTATTCAGAGCATATAGGGTCCAGTGATGACCAACACAATGATTCTGATTAATCAGCTAAGATGTGCTAAAGAAAGTGAGTTAACATAACCCGAGGTGGAAACAAACACATATCATGGGGTATTTGTGGGTAGGTAATTTATGTTAAAATTATTTTGAAAGTTGATAATACTGATTTTTAAAAGCTGGTACGATTGGGTAAAAATGTGACAGCACACAGGTGAACTTCAAAGTAACATTATATTTAGTCTTCAACTTTGATTCTGCTTACACCATACCATATACGTGGTAAGAGCATTACTACAGATTGGGGTTAATGTACCAGTCTTTTAACTGGAGATGCTCCATGCAGACAATTCCTTCTTCCTATACTCACACCCAATGCTTTCTCCCCTAAGTAGGTCCCATCCAGGCCACAGAATAGCAAGTGCTCTTTCTGATTTGGGGTTTCAATGATGATCTGGACAATACACAGGCTTTATTGCAAATTAGTTTTTTTCTCTCACAAACCCTGATACATCCCACAACTCTCCATAAATCCTCATTTACAAGCTCCACTTCCTCTCAGTCACCAGGCCCTGGTTAACCACCAGTGTACTCCTCAATGGTTGTCTAGGACCAGATCTTCCTCAGTCTCACAGCAGGTCCCACTGTCACGTATGTAATTGCTTTGCACAAACTGCCCTGAGGCACTAAAAAAAGTTAAAATTAAGGGCAAAGTGTATGCTATTGTTAACAAACAGGAGCTGGGTGTATTGTAAATTACAAAGGGGTGTTCCCACCATAAACTTTTATGGCATATCCACAGGATATGCCATAAAAGTCTGAAAGATCCAGGTCCCATCTCTGGACCCGCACCTATCTTGAGCAGGGCCTCCAAAAGTATCTGCTCAGAATGCAGAGTCTGTTGCACTTGCGCACGGCTCTACATTCTGTTCTATGGGAGTTCTGAGTACAGAGGAACACAGCTCTAAAATATACTCAGAACTCCCATAGAACCAGTGGCGGAACTACCACCGTAGCAGACATAGGGGTACTGGGAAGAGCCAGGTAGTCGTAAGAAGTGGACCCTCTAATGTGATGGTCCTCTTCTGAGGCGGCTGTGGAAGGGACCAGTACCCAAGGACCTTCCCATTTTGATAGTATCTGGCTGTAGCTGTCAGTTTTTCCTTGGCTGGCCATCGAAAATGGGGGGACCTCACATAGTTTTTTTCCTATAAATGATTTATCTATTGAGAATCTAAACACAGGCATCCACTGTAATGATTACAATAGTTGCCCATTTTTGGATTCTCAATAAATAAATGATTTTTGAAATAAATAAAAGATGCAGTGTTCTCCCCATTTTCCATAACCAGCCAAAGTAAAACCGACAGCTGCAGTCTGATATTATCAGAATGGGAAGATCGATGGATACTGGCAGGGTCGCCAGTAGGGCAGTACAACTGGTACTGCTCTACCGGGCCGTCTGTGAAGCCAGAGGGGGCCTGCTGCTGCCAGGCTCCACCCCCTTGCTTCACAGTGGCGATCTTAATTGTATGCACGTCCTTGCAATGCGCATACAATTAAGATGAATGGCGGGGCAGGGAGAGCTGTGCGCTCCCTGCCCCTGCCGTACCTAGCTGGCAGGCGGCGCAATGTGAGTGATGTCATCGCGCCATCTGCCGAGCCTCCTGTTCTCGGCCCCAAGCCTAAAGCAACAGGCAGGGGCCGGGAGCAGACGGAGACGCCGGGGGAGCGCGGCCAGGTAAGTAACAAGCTACAGGGGGCTCTGAAAGGGGGGGGAACTATGCCTACAGGGGGCCCTGTAAGGGGGGGGGGGGACTATGCCTACAGGGGGCCCTGAAAGGGGGGGAACTATGCCTACAGGGGGCCCTGAAAGGGGGGGGAACTATGCCTACAGGGGGCCCTGAAGGGGGGGGGACTATGCCTACAGGGGGCCCTAAAGACTGGGGAGGGAGAACTATTTGCCTACAGGGAGGGACTATTCTGCCTACAGGGGGGGGGCCTAATCTACAGGGGGGACTATTCTGCCTACAGGGAGGCCCTAATCTACAGGGGGGACTATTCTGCCTACAGGGAGGCCCTAATCTACAGGGGGGACTATTCTGCCTATGATAGGGCACTAATCTACAGGGAGGGACTATTCTGCCTACAGGGGGACCCTAATCTCCAGGGGGGGGACTATTCTGCCTACAATAGGGCACTAATCTACAGAGGGCCCTATTCTACCTACAGGGGTGTCCTAAGCTACAGGGGGCCCCCATTCAACCTACATGCGAACCCTAAGCTACCGCCCGGGGGCCCGAAGCTGCCTACGTCTCCCCAAGCTACCTAGCTACTGCCTGGTGGGTGCCTAGCTACCGCCCGGGGGCCCCAATGTTCCGACATACCGACTGGGGGTGCCCCATAATTACCAGGGGGTAATTCTTACCATTTGGGCCATTATAAATGGGGAGTTTGTATATGAGGGGAGGGGCACTCAGTTGGGAAAATGATAAAAAAAAGTGAGGAGTCTCAGATGTTTGTGTTGTAAATTCTACAGGGATGAGTGGTGGATGGAGGAAGTCATCATGGAGGTCTGGACCGAATAGAGAAGAAGAGAGAAAGTGAACGACTCCTCAGACAAGACGTCACCTGTGAAGCCCTAAATGTAAGTAAACTATTTTCAAAGCACCTGTGTACCTAGTATCTACCACTATAGGGTCACTGTATGGAGAAAATATTGGTTTTGGTGTGATGGTTTATAATCATTAACAGTATGGCGGTATTATTCAGTATTGTTATGTTGGAGATATGTGGTGATGATGTGGTGGTATTATTTGGTGCTTGTATATTGTTGTTATTTTGTAATATTGGTCTTGGTATACTGGTTTAGTCAATAACATTATGGTGGGACTAGTCAGTATATGGTAGTGATAGGTGGCGGTATTGTTTAGTATTTGTATATTGTTGCATGGCAATATTGGTCTGGGTATACTGGCTTTGCCAGTAACATTATAGTAGCATGTGGAGGTATTTGCTGGACCTTGTATAACCCAGCGAGAACTAAATCCAAAAACAATGGCACAATTGCATTTTTTTTTCTTGTCACCCCAAAACAATTTTGTATTTTTCTGGGGTGGCGATGGTTGTGGGACGGGGGATGGGTGGGGCTCTGTCAGGACGGCCGTGGAGGGAAGGGTATGGGAGGAGCAGGGGGTTGGGTCGGCTGGGGGTGGGGGTTCCCAGACGCTCCAGCTGTATGGGGCCCAACATTTCTGATGGCGGCCCTGGATACTGGTCCTTACCACTCTAAAAATACCAGCCCACAGCCGCACCAGAAGCGGGCCATCACATTAGAGGGTCCAATTCTTACAGCTAACTGGCTCTTCCCAGTACCCTGATGCATTGGGTACTGTAGTGACGTTAAAGTCTGTCAGATTCCACCATTACTAACACTGGAATTAAATGAGGGACACAAAATGCACAAAACATTTTTTATTTAAATAAACACTCCCTGACATCAGCTCTCTTTAACCATTTTATTAAAGATATCAATCCAATGCAGGTCTGACCAAAGGGGAAATCTGTATAACAATAAAAGCATTGCAAAAAAATTACCGTACTTAACTGCATCTCCTGAAAATCATGCCTGCAGCTGATCTACTGGGAGTGCACAGTACAGAGTTTAATCTGCACAATATGATTCCAGGGGTTACCAACCATAGCTGTTGTACAAGTTTGTACAGAAGGGGAGCACAGGCAGGGAAGTGCTGAAAACTTTGAGTTCTAAGATGTTTCTGTGGTAAATTCTGCATGGACGAGTTGTGGCCGGGAGAAGTCATCATGGCAGTCTGGATAGGATGCAGAAGAAAAGGGAAAGTGAACAATTCCAGTCATAAAAGACTTCTCTGGTAAGTCTTTAGATGTAACTGCACTGTAATCACTTATATATCTGCAGAGCCTGTGTAAACTGGTACCTACCACTTTATGGTCACTGTTTGGAGGTACAATCTGCAGAGCCTGTGTACACTGGTATCTACTACTATATGGTCACTGTGTGGTGTAATATACAGCCTCCAGAGTCTGTGTACACTGGTATCTAACAATATATGGACACTGTATGTTGGTAATATGCAGTCTGCAGAGCCTGTATACACTGGTATATACCACTATGTGGCTCTAATATTGGACTTTGCATACTGATCTTTATTCAGTAATAGTACAGGGGTATTATTCAGTCACTATGTGGTGGTAATTTGTGGTTGTGTTCTGGCGGTATATTGGGTCCTTATGTAGTAGCATTATTGGTAATGTTAGACTTGGTATAATGGAATTTGTTTAGTAGCAGTATGATGGTGATATCTACAGTGAGGTATTTGCTCCATTATCTAGTAACTGCATGATTATTACGAGGGGTGACATCAAAAAGTTTGCTATGGGGTCCAGACGACTCTAGTTACATCCCCGTATAGAACAGAATAGAGAGTCTTGTGCAAGCATAACCGACTCTCCATTCTGATTCTACACTTTTGGGGCCTGTTTCTTGAGATAGGTGGTGGTCCCAGAGGTTGGCTCATCATTTATCAGACTTTAATGGCATATTCTATTGATATGCCATCAAAGTCTATAGTGAGAACACCCCTTTAATTTAAAGGACCAAGGGCGACATGTATGATTTTTTGCCTGTATTTGTAGCGTAGAATGCACCTGAATCTATGAACCTGTTCTACTACGGGTCATAGATTTAGCACTTTCTAGCTACTAAGCGACACTTCTGGCTCAGGTAGACCAGTTTTAAAGTAGTTTACCTGTTCCAGCAGTAATGCGCCTGGATTCACCGATAAAAAGTCATACATGTGTAGCTTCGTACGGTTGTAGTGCAACGGGCACTTTGTAATGCGCCTCATATTGGAGTGTGCCTCATTAAAAATATAGCGAACAGGGCTGCGCCATTTTTCAGGCTGGAAAGATGCCAGACTTCTGGCGCAGCCCCATACATACATGTTGCCCTAAGTGTGTGTTAAAATGAATTATACAAGGCATGATGTGTATTACTATTAATAATAATATAGGGGAACAGTATACATAACAAATACTTGTAAGGGGGCACAATGTGTATTACCATTAATTATAATGCATGCAGCATGTTATTAATAATTATAGGGTTAATGTATGTGCTAGAATTAATTATATAAAGCACAATGTGCATTTTAATTAATAATTGGGGCAAAGTACATATTATTGTTAATTAATAGGCGCACAGTATGTTTAACCAGTAATTAAAGGGGGCATAGTGTGTTATTATTACATACAGGGAGCACAGTATGTATTAGTTATATATCTTCTAAGAGGACCCGTGTCTATTCTGGTTATTTATCGGGGACACAATGTAAATAGTAATAGTTAGAAGGGGCACAGTGTCTATCATTAATGATAGGGGACACACTGTGTATTATTATTAACTCTAGGGGGTAATGTATGTATTAGTTATAGGAGGCCCAGCATCTATTTTGATTTTATGGGGCACAGTGTTACTTAGTATTAGTTGTAGGGGTACAGTGTGTGTTACTATTAGTTACAGGAGGACCAGAGTCTATTCTTATTATTTATTGGGGGCACAGTGTAAATTAGCATTAGTTATAGGGGGAACAGTGTCTTTTATTAAAAGGATCCAGTGTATGTTATTATTAACTCTAGACGATAATGTATGTATTAGTTATAGGAGGCCCAGTGTCTATTTTGATTTTATGGGGCACAGTGTTAATTAGTATTAGTTGTAGGGGTACAGTGTGTGGCACCAGGAGCATCTTGTCTTAGTATGGGGTAGAATGATCTGTTGAAAAGGTGAGCAGCCAAGATGTAGCTAGAAGAAGTCATGACAGTCTGGACCAGATAGAAAAGAGAAGGAAGGACTACATGAATTGTCATTGTGCCTCTCATTGGGTCTGGATTCACTAATATGCTCTGCAACAATGTACTTTGTGAATCAACATATTCTTGCAATTAGTTAAGCCACATTAGGAGATGTAACTATAGAATAGGTTAACCTGACTTGGCAATATTCTGAGGTGCGCTACACTGCAGGCATACATCAATTATCCGTATCATAGTCTCTGTTGGCCGGGCAGGAGTTTTCTTTAGGTCTCCAGGGAGCTGCAAGCTACAGCTCATAAGACAGCTGAGAAAATAATTCTTCTTTTCTTTACTTTAGCATTTGATTTGTTGTTTTGTCTAGATTTTTTAGGACATGCAGTATTTTAAGGTCTTGGTACAGAAATAAAAAATTCAGACCTTCTAAATCACGTACAACAATATTTATAATATCACCACGCTTCACCTAAAATATACTGCACAACCTGCCAAACAAGAATCCCAAATAGGGAAAAAAATATAAGAAGCCTCTAAATTTATGCAAAAAAAACTCTTCGAAAGAGTCAAAAATAGAGCTGTCTAAGTTTACACAGTGTGTGTTCCCATGTATATGTCAGAATTCTATGATCTGAGGGACAGGTTTTCAGAAAATGTATACCTTCTATGTTGACTAAAAATTCCAGTGCTGTATCCAATATTTAGGCTGCTCACAATAGTGTCCGTTTCACAAATAAGGAGTTGACACAATGGTAATCCGCTCAATGCTGATAATGTTTCCTTGACGAAGGAACTTGGTGTTTCTGAAATGCATTGGATGTTTGTCGCAAGGATGCCCCTGTAGTTAGGAGTGACAGCACTGTTAGTTGTTAGTACCAGTGGAAGCGCAAATGCCACCAGCCAGGGCATTGTATCCAGCAGTACAAGTGAGGAGATAGCCAAGAGGTGCTGGTCCTCTCCCTATCATACTGTTCTATTCCAACTCTCAGCAGTTGACTTGTGCGCACTGCAGCTGCTGATTGCCTGCAGTGGTCATGTGACATTGCCCAAAATCGCCATTTGGAAGAGAAGGCAGGCATTGTTACATGACCATGGTAACCAATCAACAGCAGTGGGGCGTATGAGACAACCGCTGATCGGTGAAAGACAATAGAAGACCGGGAGGTGTGGGGAGTTGGGTCCGGGAGGGACTGGCAGTGACATAATAATAATTGCTTAAACAGAGGTCAGTATATTGTTTTTTTCTTCTTAGTGCTGCTGCAAAATACTTTAATTACAAAAGTGTAGGTGAACAATGCCCTTATGTTCTGACATTTATTTGGATAAACCTGTAGCACATGCTGACTACTTAAATAATGTTGCAGACCAATTATGCTCATGACAATAGTATGTGGCCTTTTTCATCAGCCACACTGTAAAAATTGTTAAGGAATGGTTTAAAGTGCATCACAAAGGTAAAGTATGAGCTTGGACACCAAATTCCCCAGAACTCAAAACAATCAAACCGACCACTAACAGCTTTAATTGGTAAGGTGAGGGGTCTTGAGGTGACCGCTAAGCTGAGAGGAGGCGACGTGCAAACAGTCTGATTGCAATCCTGAACTCAAGAACTCACAAAGAAGTACTTATGCTTGGCAGTTTCAGAACATATGTTAAACAGTTCAACCATGACCCAGTTAGACATCTTCCCAGTTGATCAGTTGATATTTGTAGTCACGTTAGCACAGCAGCTCAAGACTCTAAGGCCGTGTTCACACGGCTTATTCACGACGGATTTGTGCGCCGTATTGAGCGCACAAATCCGCCGTGAATAAGGGCGGGACAGGGGCGGGGCGGAGCGCGGCGGGGGGCGCCGCTCCCGGCCCCATAGACAATGCATTGTTTACGGCGCGTCCGCGCCGTAAATAATGTGCATGTCACTTTCTCCCCCCGCGGCGGATTTGTCGAGCGGGGAGGAGCGACGGATTCCACTGTTCTCTATGAGAGCAGTGGATTACCGTAATGACTCCGACGGATTGGCGCAGTAATTGAAGCGCAAATCCGGCGCGGAATACGGCGCCAATCCGTCGGCAAATAAGCCATGTGAACGGGGCCTTAGTGAGATCACCATTTTACACCTCTCCATTTCTACTCTTGAAATAGCAGCCTCATGATACACAAGTTACAATACACAGGCTAAACAACAATGACACACAACTACCACTGGCTGGGTAACTTGTCTGTTTGATGTGAGCAATAAGACTTGCCAAGAAAATAGTGATGCAGCTCAGCATCTAAAGATATAGGGCGACATGTATGAATTCAAATGCGTACTTTTTGTTTACTTGGCGCCGACACCACAGTTCTAAATAGATATAGAAGAGTGTAAAATACGATAGATTTTTGGCACATTACATAGAGCTTAATGCGCCAAACTTTGTATGGGCATAGAGTGTAATGCGCCAAACTTGGTGCACTAAGTTCTATGTAATGCGCCAAAAATCTGTCGTATTCTACACTCTTCTATATCTATTTAGAACTGTGGTGTCGGCACCAAGTAAAAAAAAAGTATGCATTAGAATTCATACATGTCGCCCATAGGGCTTTCTATTCCAGCCCCTACTGCTGAATTCTAGCAATATGGTGCGCAAGGTCAGGTATTCCCTACCACCATGATGAAACCATCAGAAACCATCAAACATTTACATTAACAAAGTGTAAATGCAACATATGTACATTTCACACAAAATAAAGGAAACATTATACAGTTCACTGACAATAAAATGTAATACAGTATCTCACAAATGTAAGTACACTCCTCAGATTTTTGTAAATATATGTCCTTTTCATGGGACAATACAGAAAATATGATACTTTTATACAATGTAAGGTGGTCAGTATGCAGCTTGTATAACAGTATCAATTTGGTGTGCCCTCAAAACAACTCAATACACAGCCATCAACGTCTAAACTGCTGGCAACAAAAATTAGTAAACTCTAAAGTGAAAATGGACAAATTGTGTTCATAGTGTCGATATTTTGTGTGTCCACCATTATTTTTCCAGCACTGCCTTAACTTTCTTGAGCATGGAGTTCACTAGAGCTACAGCCACTAGAATCTTCTTCCACTCCTCTATGACGACATCACAGAACTGGTGGATGTTAGAGATCTTGTGCTCCTCCACCTTCCATTTCAGGATGCCCCATAGATTCTCAATAGGGTTTAGGTCATAGTTGCCAACTTTTGAAAATGGAAAAGCAGGAGATTAAAGAGAGCGGCGCGCGTAGCGCGCCGCGGTAAAAATTTGCATAGACATGCCCATCTTTTTGTGTGCCACACCCCTTCAAAAAGCCACACCCACTCCGCCTAACTACATAATGGCTTTGGAAGAAAGCCAGGTAGATGCCCTTATAGCCATGTAGTATCCCCCCATAACCAGGTATTGACCCTTACAGTCAGTTAGATGCCCCCTTTTAGCTAGTTAGATGACACCTCTGTAGCTAGGTAGATGCCCCCATTTGTTAGCCAGGTAGTTGCCCCCTTTGTAGCCAGGTAGTTGCCCCCTTTAATAGTCAGGTAGTTGCCCCCTTTAGTAGTCAGGTAGTTGCCCCCTTTAGTAGTCAGGTAGGTAGTGCCCCCTTTAGTAGTCAAGTAGGTAGTGCCCCCTTTAGTAGCCATCCAGGTAGGTAGTGCCCCCTTTAGTAGCCAGCCAGGTAGTTGCCCCCTTTAGTAGCCAGCCAGGTAGTTGCCCCCATTGTAGCCAGCCAGGTTGTTGCCCCCATTGTAGCCAGCCAGGTATTGCCCCCATTGTAGCCGCCAGGTAGTTGCCCCCATTGTAGCCAGCAAGGTAGTGCCCCCATTGTAGCCAGCCAGGTAGTTGCCTCCATTGTAGCCAGCCAGGTATTGCCCCCATTGTAGCCAGCCAGGTAGTTGCCCCCATTGTAGCCAGCCAGGTAGTTGCCCCAGTTGTGGCCAGCCAGGATATGCCCTTACCACTAACTCCCCACATTGTAGCCAGGCAGAGCCCCCCATTTAGTTAATAAAAATAAAATAATAAATTCCACTTACCTGACCAGGCTCCTGCCCGATCTCCTCAGCGGCGCAGGGGGAATGAGAGCAGCCGCGCGTCATTTCCCCTGCGCCGCTGACCTGTATGCACGGCGCGCAGTGGCTGCTGTACATACAGGGGAGGAGGGAGCGCTCCCTCCTGCCTTCTCCCCCCACAGTGAGACCGCGGGCGGGTGAGCGGACCCTGCGTCCGTTCACCCGCCCTGGGAACGGACCGGCGGCGCTGGAATAGCGCACCAGCGCTACTCCGGCGCCGCCGCCATTTAAAGGACCCCCGCCACCTGCTGGCGGCGGGAGAAATGCCAACTCCCCCGGGAGGGCGGGGGGGGGACCCCAAATAGCGGGACCCCCCCGCCAAAAAAGGGAGAGTTGTCATGTATGGTTTAGGTCTGGAGACATGCTTGGCCAGTACAGCATCTTTACCCTCATTTTCTTTAGCAAAGCAGAGGTCATTGTCATGCTTTTGGCAGTCTTTCTTCTGTTTGTATGCAGTGTTCTTGTTTTCACTTACAATAGCTCTGTCTGGTGTCTGTGTAAACTGCTAGTTAGCATACAGTTTGTCCCATGAAAGTTTCCATAATAACACCTGACCCTGCTGACATCAAGTCATCTCCTCAGCAGCCATTTTCTTCTGGACCCATGCTGTGTGTAGCATTCTAAGACATCCTCTTCATCCAAGCTTACAGTAGCATCGCTGGTATGTTTTAATTCACATCTAGAGTTGTAGATTTTACATTGGTGCATATTATTGTGCTTACATGTCTCCAGCTGTTATTTTATAGTTTGTGGTTAGTAGTTAGAACCATGCTTGCTGCAGACAGGACAGTACCTTCCAGATGTGTATGTCTGGACACGTCTATTTTCTATATTATATTGCAATTGTATCTCATGCACATGTTTATGTTTGCATTGCTTTGTACAGTGTTGTGTTAGTGCATGCTGCTATACTACAGTAAGTTCATTCTCTTTCTGTTCCTTAGTTTTTCACTATCCTGTGCAATAAAAGTTGAATTTTGGACATTGCTCTTGTGTCAATCAAGTGCTGGGAAAGAGTTTAGCTGCCTGTCAACTTATGCTCTGCACACATAGCAAAGACAGAACAGTCATTTTGGAGGTGTGTTTATGATCATTATCATGTTGGAATACTGTCTTGCAGCCCAATTTCCGAAGGGAGGGGATCATGCTCTTCTTCAGTATGTCATAGTACATGTTGGCATTGGTGGTTCCCTCAATGAACTGTAGCTCCCCACAGTCGGCAGCACTCATGCAGCCACAAACCATGACACTTCCACCACCATTCTTGACTTTAGAAAAGACACACTTGTCTTTGTACTCCTCATCTGGTTGCCACCAGATGCTTGACACCATCTGAAACTAATAAATTTATCTAATCAGACTACAGGACTTCAATCCAGTAATCCATGCTATTAGTCTGCTTGTCATTAGTAAATTGTTTTTGGGCTTTTTCGTGCATCATCTTTAGAAGAGGCTTCCTTCTGGGACGACAGGCATACAGACCGATTTGATGCGGTGTATGGTCTGAGCACAGGCTGATCTACTATGCTTCTAACCTCTGCAGCAATGCTGGCAGCACTCATCTGTGTCTTTTGAAAAGACAATCTCTGGATATGACACTGAGCATATGAATTCAACTTCTTTGGCTGGCCATGGCGAGGCCACCGTACTACAGCTCAGTTTTAGGGTGTTGGCAATTTTTTTTTTAGCTCCTCAGAGTTCTTTGCCATGAAGTGCCATGTTCAACTTCCAGTGACCAGTGTGAGAGTAATAACACCAAATTTAACACACCTGCTCCTCATCCACACCTGAGAATCACAGGCTATTGTGGAGGGAAAATGGCAACTTGGCCGCAATTTGGTATGTACTCATTTTTCTTGTCAGTGGTTTAGACATTGATGGCTGTGTATTGAGCTATTTTGAGGGCACTTTAAATCTACACTGTTATGCAAGCTGTACACTGACACTTTACATTGTATCAAAGTATCATATCTCCAGTGTTGTCCAATGAAAAGATATAATACAATATTTACAAAAGTGTGAGTGGTGTACTTACTTTTGTGAGCTTCTGTACATATGGTATTTGTTTTGTAGAGAGGGCATTCCATAATTTTTTTTAATTATCCCTATCATCCTCCTTACATTCTGGAAAAACAATTCTTATCTATGGAGGCACTACTAGACAATTTATAGGACTTAGGAATAGTGTTTGTATTTACCAAGTGTGAAGAGGAGAAGGTTATTTAATGGATTATCTCTTTTTTAGGATATTTATAAATTTGTAAGCGTTTTAAACAATTTTTGTATGTTTTCCTTTTGGTATATTTTTGTCTGTTTCAATAAGGGTATGTTCACATGGCATAATTGCGGCACGGATTTCGCCACGTATTTGAGCTTTAATGCGGGCGAAATGCGCACCACAATTATGGTAATTCATAGCTCTCATAGAGAACTATAAATTACGCGTCGTTTCCCCCAGCATACAATACGATCATATTGTACGCCGGGGAGAGAAGTGACAGGTCACTTCTTCGTGGTGCCAACCCCCCCCCCTGTCCTTGGAAGTACATGCTAATCAGCGTGTGCTTCCAAAACACGTGGCGTAATGCGGCACGTACAGTACGCAACCCAGTACGCCGTGTGAACATACCCTAAAATTTAGTTTTAAGTGTGCTAGTATGTAATACATACACTGTTTTGTTGAGAACACTGGGTGTCTGATACTAGTTGTTAACGACTTAAATCCTTTCTTTAAGAGTGACGTAATAATTACCACTGTTTCTTCAAGGAAACTGTAGAAGAGATGAGTGAGCTACATAAGTTTGTGAAGGTTTGCAAAGCTACTCCTGGGGCTTTTAGAGCTTTGTGCTAAAGGGATGTTGTCACAGTGCTATTTCATGGAGCCCGCTCTTCGCTGCCAGCTTCAGACTCCCACTTCCTGGTTAGGCTGTGGACAGTAGTGATTGGCATATCAACTCTACTGTTTCTAGTTGAATCTGTTAGAGGGACATTGCTAACAAATGACAAGTAAAGGTTTTTCGTCAGATTCTGTCATTGAAAAACTGTGTAGGAGAATGCATTTTTTTTAATTTTCTTTTTATGTGTATTTAGCGTAGTTTTTTCCAGCTGATTTAAGGTCAGAAATGAGTCCCACTCATTTCTATGTGGTTTTGGATGCAACACCACATCCAAAATGACATGCAAATATTGTGGACACGTTTCATACAAGTATTTAAGCCATCCCTATTGATCTCAATAGTAAATTTTCTGCATGAAGTACAAGCAAATAATGAACATGTTCTAAGTATTCTTATGTTTAAAAACCAACCAACGAATATATGCAATGTATGAACTACAACACATACATATGTTCTATTGAGGTCAATGGGGAGGGTTTGCTTTTGCTTTTAGACAAGTATTTCATGTCAGAATCCACATGGCTTCTGTTTAAAAATACATAGCCTAACATAGTGAACATAGCCTAAAGGGTAAAAGTTTGTCAGTAACATTAATAAACAAGATCATGTGCTGGAGATACCACTCAGCAGGGTGTGATGTCACCATGATAGCAGAGAAAAGGTAGAGGGAGATGGCCGGTAACCTAGGAAAGCTTGTGTATACAAGCTAGAGATAAGATCTATACTATTTCCTCAACAAATTCAAGAACAACTCTCAAGCAGATGCAGGTCTATGTAGTTTAGCTAAAGTATTTAACATCATAATAAGAAAAAGTATCCCAACAATCAGCCTCCTAAATGAGAAATAGTGTAAACAATACTATAGGTGTTGCCTACAGCAACCAATGCAGGTCTATTTTTAAATTAAAGGTAAAATTTGATATTGCTCTCAGTGCTCGTGTCTGGACTAATTACAACTCTCTAGTTGTCTTCTCTTGTTTGTCTTGATTTCACCATCCCTCCTTTTTACAGGCCACATCTATCAAGAAGCTGACCATGTTCCAATCTCTAAAATGCCAAATTTCTAAAATGTCTTAAACTGTTATGTTCAAATATAAGTATTTAAAAATATCCCTATTGCTTACACCTGTGCTGCATTTCAACGCCCATCCTTCCCAGGGGGTCAGGAAAACTAAAAGTGTCTTTGCCCATAGAACTCAAGACACCACTGAATATGTAAGTACATGTTCTGAATGCATTTATTCATTGTTCACAATGTAGTCGGAAGACACATGAGTAAAATCACTGACGCTGCAATCATTCGTCTATGTCAAAGATGTGTTAAAATAGATAATCCATGGGTGCGGGGGGTCGGGAAAAGCATCACGGGTAAAAAAATTTGTATTTATGAATGGTTATATCAGAACACAGAACGTTTTGGCATTTTAGAAATCTGACTAAAAAGTTCAAAAATCTAAATATGAATAGACTTATAGAAAGAAAAGCGGTAAACAGAAGTAGCACATATATTTACAGTTAGGTCGCAAAAACTGCAGAATATTTTGCTATTAGTGTTAATTTTTTAATTCGCTCACCCGTCCAGCATTATCTTCTTCTTCACTATGTAGCCATGTTTTCTTTTGGACGTTTTTCAACAATTAAACCCTGAAGCGTTTACTGCAGATGACATTTTGAAAACCATTCATTTGGCATTTCAGCACTTTTTTTATGCAGCATTTGCATTAAAGGACAAAAATGTCAGTAGAAATCACAATGTCCTTGATAAGTGCATATTTTATTTAATATAGAATTCATGAAATTGACCTTTCTGTTCTTTTTCTATTTTTTGTTTGTACAAATGTATAGGTTTGTAACCATTCATAGTACTCATAGTGAAAATTCAGACAAAATTATAGACTACAACTGCAAAAAAGAACTTATTTTTTAAGATAAGAGTTTACAAGATTTCATTCTAAGGACCGCTTCTCATTGGTACAATATGGCCGTGTTTTAGCACCCAAATCCTCTAATGATTAAATTTGGGAAAGAAATGCCCATTTATCGAATAAGTCAGATGAAGATATTACTTCACTTTAGTAGAGAAGAGACGCACTTATATATTTAGGGGAAAAGGAGGGTAAAATTACACTTTAGCAAACGGGGAAAGAGGTGATCTGTGAAGTCCATATGCACAGAATAAGATCTTTCTCCCATATAGAAGAAAGGGGAGGTTTGTGGGGCATGTATTTTACAAAAAAAGTGAGAATGAGTATTAACCCCCGCTTTTCAGAACAGAAAAAATTTGGTACAGGCTCGTCCACAGCAAAGCAGGAGTGACCCAGGTAGACTTCTGGGCATGGCAGACCTGGAGCTGCTTTTCAACTTAATGTGCATCCAAAGGACAGACATACAACTGAAGGATGTAGCCATTGGCTGTAGCCTATCAGATATTAAGTGTCCTGACGCAAGTGACATGACAACATCACTATATTTTATTGCTTGCCCTAGACAGAAGCTAAAGGGGCCAATTGTTTGGTGGGGGCAGAGGAAGATGTGAGTATAATGATTTTCAATGATCAGGGCACTATTTAGGGATGGAGTGCTACCTTCCTATCTAATGTAGGGTAACCTACTGATGTTATCCTTTATTATGCCTCTAGCATGAGAGTTGAACTGTTGGTGAATTTTGTTACATTTGCCACACTTATTGCTCATAGAGACTAAAAACAAAATATGGTCGGCACATCCATTTTGAAGAATATATGTATAGGGCAGTGGTGGGCAGCCAAAAGCAAGCAAACACAAACAAATAGCAGCCGTATAGACTAAAAACGTCAAGGGGAAAAGGAATTTTTTGGAAAAAAAAATTATTGCTACTGTGGAATATATGAAAATGTCAAGGTTCTTAGTGTACATTTTTAATCAAAACTGTGAATGCCCATCTACCAACGGTAAGTTGACCTCAATTCAATGGGAAACCCATAAAACGTTGTATCTGATTGCATCAAATCTTTAAAGTGTACATGGGTGTAAAATTTAAATCCCTTTTCCAAAACATTTACTTGTTTTTGAGACATATGTAAGGCGTAAAGGGTAAAAACATCAAATTCCCCTTTTTGGGGGTATTTAAATTTCTACGGAGTTTCCAAAAAAAACCAAGAAAGATTTTCCGCCAAAACACACCCCTAGTCTGAGTAGGGACAGCTTATGCGCTAAACTAAACAAATGGGTTGCAAATTATTACAACGATTGTACAGAAATGACTGGGATTCTGAAAGATAGCTCAACGGTATTAAGGTTTTTTTTGTTTTTTCCCTGGCCCCCTGGGTTCCTTGGCTGAGTTGATGTATATTTTTTTTTTTCTAGCATACCTCAACCTATGGTAGAAGGCGATAAATATCTTTTCTGAGAACGTGTATGGCATAGATTTAAAGTCTTTTTTATGGTTGTATAGATTTTTGTTATTCCATAATTTTTTTGAATTTGAGGCTTTTCTTTTTACAATGATGGGTGTCCTATGGGGGCTCGGTTCCCCATCATTGGCCAATCTCTTATGGATGGTGGGGGCAGGTATATTTATAGTTTTAATAACGCTTTTTCGAGTCTATAGTTGGTATAGGCGCTACATAGATGACCCTTCATATTTTGGGGGGGTGATGTGGCGCCCTTACCGACTTTGTGACTTATAAATAACAATCCCTTCAATTTTAAAATTTTTACATTCTGGGTTTTAGAAAAATAATTTTTTCCCTTTCCCTGGTATTCATGTTGGGGAATGAAAAGAAGAGGGGTTTAACCACTTATAAAAAAACCCCAAATAGTGGTAATACCATATTGAGGGCAAATAGCTGCACCCAAAGACATATATCGATGCCTTTTCCCTAGGTGAATCCATGGCCCGGAGAGCCCGTACAATGAAAGGATTTTAATAGGGGGAAAAGGTAATTATTGACCCAAAAATTAAAAAAAGAGGCATAAAAAAAAACATTTGGAAATAGTAAAAAAAAAATGCAAAAAAAAAAAAAGGGACTTACTCGAAAAAAAATGAAGGGAAAATAAATAAGGAAAGAAGTAAATAGTTGCACCATGAATTCAGTGAGGAATTCAATAGTAAGAAAAAATTTTTTCAAAAACTAGGAATTTTGAACAGGATCCAATCAAGCTAAAATTATAGAAAGAAGGGGTGGTTTTGTAGCCAAAAGAAATAAAATGTAGGAACTAAAATCACCTAGTTATTTTTCAAAAAATATCTTCTAATGTGGTTAATTTTTAAGGGTTTTTTCCCCTGTGGGAAAAAAAAGGGTGCAATGTATGCAAAATACAAAAAAAAGGATTAATTCAAAGGTATGGGAAAAAAATGGGGAGAAACCATTTAAATAAGGGGTTTCTCTCCCGCGAAAGGACCCATATAGTCTATATCTTGAATGCATAGCTGCAAAAAATTGTAGTTGGGAGTACCTACGCGCATATGGAAATCTTAACCCTATATAACATGTTATTTTCACATTCTGGGCAGGAAAAAAACTTTACTGAAATAAAATGCAGGCTGCGTTGAATGTTTTAAATGCTATGGTATCGAACAAGTAAAATCCCCAAGAGGGGGAGGGGATCGCCAACATCTCCTAAGAGTACGGGAGGCCAAATGGATATATGAATTAGGTACACGAGTACCAGAAGGTATGAATAGCCGTAATGATTTGGCTTATATTTATTAGATTCGCATAAAGGAGAGGAGAAGAAAAGAAAAAAAAAATTGGCATATATTAAATATGCTTGCTGCATTGCATCTCTTAGTAGCATTAAGCACAATATATGCTATTCTCTATAAGAATTTGTCATCTTATTAACACTGGTTATATGATACACTGCTAAACGGGGAAACAATGGGAAGTGATGTCATGTTAAGCCCATCCCCTTTTTAACTATTTAAGTAAGTTTGATGTCTGTAAGTGTATATCGTGAGCAAGGGCGCTCGTTTGTGCCCGAAACGCGTCGATGTCTGTACCCCACTGTACCCTCCCATATATGTATTAATAAAAGAAGCCTTGGTTACATCGTCATCGCTGGATCCATTTACCGTTTGTTTGGTGTCTATTGCATGGAGCCGAGATTGGAGGCAGGATCCTGGGCAGAGACGAACCTGCAGGCAGAGCTGGAGCCTTAATCCTATACACATGTGAATTGGAGTGGTGAGCTTGAAACTTTTGCTTTATTAGAAGCTATTTCTGCTCAGACCTCCACATTTCAGGGAGAGAGTAAGGGCACATCCACACGGCAGTGGACAAATACCGGCCGGTTTGCCGGCCGGTATTTGTCCTGTTTTGCGGCCGTCCCCACGGCCGCGGGGAGACGGCTTTTCTCCGCGATGAGCGGAGAAGAGCCCTCCCCCCCCTTTCCATTGAGAAGCACATCTACAATGTTTTGCCGCTGGACCGCCGCGGCAAAACCGTCCGACGGCAAAACACGTGCAGTGGGGACTGCTGCACGGGTTTTCCATAGAGCACACTTGTGCTCAATTTCGGCTGGTTTTTCAGGCGGGCTGAAAAACCGTCTGAAAACCCGTGCCGTGTGGACATGGCCTTAGGTTCCTGTTGTGATCACCCTTATTAAGGCAGTCAACCTGCTTTTTGTTAGGCAGGACTAGTCCCTGTATTAGGGCGTGTGTAGTGATTTTGTAGAGAATGTTATACTATTGATGATAATAAAGGTTACATTTTATCTTTGTGATACATTCAACAAGGTTATTATATTTTTGTGTAACCTGCTTCTATATATACTTTTTTGGGGGGGAGGCTACCTCATGGAGTATTGTTTTCTTTATGTTGCTGCAAAAAAAGTAAGAAAGTAAGAAAACCAGAGTGGATAAGTGCAGATCTAGAGGTTAAATTGCTCCCTAAGTTGAGATGACTCTCATACCTTATAGGTGGCACAGTGCAGTATATATCCTTGTCTACCAGTAATCAAACAGCTCATTTTATGTTGCGAGTGGAGTAAAATATTCAATATATTCCTCCTGTTCCGTCTTTACCATTTCTTGATTTGTACAAAATAATGCATTCAATCCGTTTCATACTATTAATTCAGAAAGTGTTAATCTTCTTATTACTGTTGAGAGAGCATTGCAGATGACTGGAGGCTTTCCAGTGGTGCATCGCATTAGCAGAAATGAGTGCATCTGTGAGGGTGAGCAGCCTGATTCATGCCATGCATGGAAAATCATCCTCAGAAGTGACTGTGGAAGCAGAACACCTGCAGACAGCCCAGATCTGTTTTTCTTCTCTGCTTTAGATAACAGTCACAAAGAAAGTGGCTTAAATCAAAAAGTAATTGCTACAATCAACCCAGGATCCAAAAAGCAGAGTATAAGTGCTGTAACTCCTGGATGCAGGAATATCCAAACAACTGTCTACTGCTTGACTTCCAACAACAGATCACTTTCGAGTGTAAGTAATTTGACCATAAAGTCTAGTCTAGTCTTTCATGTGAAATGTTGTCAACACTGGGATTGTTTGAGCTTAAAGAGGTATTTCCATTTCATTGATTAGCTTTATACATGTAGGCAAAGGTAAATAAAGATTATTGCCAAGTACATTGCTGTTCTAATTTTACTTCCCTTCAGAGCTAGAGCAGATTTTATCTCCTGCTTGTGCACACAAACTCTCTCTGCTCTAACAGGCTCTACAGTCCTGGTCCGAATAGTGATGTCACTCCCTGCTGTGTGTTATCAGCATCACATGAGCTTTGTTATGTTTCTGGCAGACAAACTTTAACACTGCAGAGCTAATATACCAATCACTGCTGTAGAACCACACACAGCATGAAAAGAAGGTGAGAACTTGAAACTGACTGGGTAGAGCAAGCTTTGTGAAACAGCATAGTGAGATCACCCCTTTAAACAAATATGGTTTCTTTCTTTCAGAAACAGCTCCACTCTTGTCCATGAGCTGCAGTACCAAACACACATGGAGAGAGTGTCATTGTTTGATAGGATGTTTTTCTAATGATGTACAACCCCTCTAACCCCTTACCACCGCACAAAGTTTTGACCTCCCTGACAGAGTCCCATTTTTCAAATCTAATGTATGTCCCTTTATGAGAGAATAACTTTTTGATACTTTTACCTATCCATGTGATTCAGAGACTATTTTCTTGCTACACATTGTGCTTTAAGCTAATAAAAAATTTAGGTCCATACAATCCTTGTTTATTTGTGAAAAATATCAAAATATCGTGAACATTCTGAAAAACTTGCCATTTTCAAAGTTAAAAAATTTCTGCCTGTAAGTTATTCCACACAAAATAGTTTATAACTATCATCTATTATATGTCCACTGTAGGTTGGCACAATCTTTTAAATGTCTTTTTTTATGACATTAGGGGGCTTAGAAATTTAGTAGTAATTTTTCACATTTTCAAGAAAATTTACAACATTTTTTAGGAAGCAGTCCAGTTCTGATGGGGTTTTGAGGGGCCTGCATGTTAGAAACCCCCATAAATGACTTCATAAAATAAACTACTACTAAACATTTTTAACTTCTAGCCACCAGGTCATAATTTTTGGCTCTTTATTTTTTCCCTCCCCACATCCCAAGAGCCATTACATTTTTATTTTTCTATCTACATTGTCATTTTAGGGCTTGTTTTTTTTTTTTGCTTGACAAGATGTACTTTTCCATGGTGCCATTGTCCATACCATATAATGTACTGGGAAACTGTAAAAAAAAAAAAAAAATCTAAGTGAGGTGAAATGTGAGAAAAACATATTTGTGCCATTTTTGAAGGGGTTTATGTTTTTTATGCTGTTCACTTTTGGTTATAAATGATGTTTTGTGCAGGTGAATATGTTTCCAGTGAAACCAAATATGTAGTGTTTTCGTTATCTTTTAGTGGAAACACTCTGTACTTTTTAACTTTGCACGGCAGCACCATTTTCTACAACCAATAACTTTTTGTTTTTTCAGTTAAGGACCTGGGCGAGGGCTTATTTTTTTAAGTTTTGTTTTTATTGGTACCATTTTTTTTTGATACATGTGACTTTTTAATCACTTTTTATTCAAATTTTTTGAGGACGTGACAATTTTGGCGTTTGCAGTTTTTTTTCTTCTACAATGTTCAGCATATGACATAAATTATGTTATATTTTAATAAATTGGATTTTTATGGACACAGCAATATGAATTATGTGAACATTTTTTATTTATTTTATATATAAAATGGTAAAAGAGGGTGTATTGAACGTTTAATATTTTTTATTTTATTATTAAAAACTTTTTTTTATAATTTTTACACTTGTACATTGAGTTCCCTAACAATGCTTAATCACTACGGGGCTCGATAGCAGTACATCTTTCTTCATTATACAGAGAGTGCAAATGGATATACCAAGACGTCTCTTCTATTACTTCCTGCCTGCGGCAGGAAGAAACAGAAGCTCTAATAAGGTGGCTATGGAAGCCTTCATTAGGCTTCCAGCTGCCATGACAGCCACTCAGCATTCTGCGATCTCGTCGCAGGGCAGACAAACAGGAAGAAGAACCCCTCGTTCATTAAGAGGCTGCGGTTTCCGACACCTGTTGTTAATGGTGGGTGACAGCAGTAATTTACAGCTGGCATCCACAGCATATGGAGTGGGCTCAGCAGCTGAACTTGCTCCATACTCTCTTCTCGGCATAATGATGTAAGTTTACGTCCTATGTCTGTAAGGGGTTAACATTTCAGTTTATAAATAACTTATTAAAATGTTTGAGCACATTTTTGTTTAGTTTGCATACTTTTTAAAATGCATATTTTTTCTTTAAACTTTATAAACATATACCTCCAGCCGATGTTAAGAATGTAGTGTGAACCAAGCCTTGTACAGTGGGTACGGAAAGTATTCAGACCCCTTTGAAGTTTTCACTCTTTGCTTTATTTCAGGCATTTGGTAAGTTCAAAAAAGTTCTCATTTTGCTGCTTAATGTACACTCTGCAGCCCATCTTGAAAGAAAAAAAAAACAGAAATGTAGATATTTTTTCAAATTTATCAAACAAGAAAAACTGAAATATCACATGGTCATAAGTATTCAGACCCTTTGCTGTGACACTTATATTTAACTCACATGCTGTCCATTTCCTTCTGATCCTCCCTGAGATGGTTCTAATCCTTCATTGAGTCCAGCTGTCATTGGACTTGATTAGGAAAGGCACACACCTGTCTATATAAGACATCACAGCTCAAAGTGCATGTCAGAGCACATGAAATTATGAAGTCTAAGGAACAGCCAACTGTGGCTGAGCTCCAGAGACGCAGTTAGGTAGATGGGAGAAAGTTCCACAAAGTCAACTATCACTGCAGCCCTCCACCAGTCAGGGCTTTAGGGCCGAGTGTGCCAAAGGAAGCCTCTCATCAGTGCAAGACATATGAAAGCCCGCATACAGTTTGCAAAAAAACACATGAAGGACTCCCGGACTATGAGAAATAAGATTCCTTGGTCTGATGAGACAAAGATTGAACTTTTGGTAGTAATTCTAAAGGTATGTGTGGAGAAAACCAGGCACTGCTCATCACCTGCCCAATACAATCCCAACAGTGAAACATAGTGGTGGCAGCATCATGCTATGGGGGTATCTTTCAGCTGCAGGGACAAGACGACTAGTTGCAATTGAAGGAAAGATGAATGCGGCCAAGTACAGAGATATCCTGGATGAAAACCTCTTCCAGAGTGCTCTGGACCTCAGACTGGGCAGAAGGTTCATCTTCCATCAAGACAATGACCCTAAGCCCACATCTAAAATAACTAAGCAGGGGCTCAGTACAACTCTGTGCCCATTTTTGACTGGCCCAGCGAGAGCCCTGAAATAAATCCAATTGAGCATCTCTGGAGAGACTTAAAAATGGCTGTCCACCAACATACACCATCCAACCTGAGGGAACTGGAGAGGATCTGCAAGGAAGAATGGCAGAGGATCCCCAAATCCAGGTGTGAAAAACTTGTTGCATCATTTCCAAGAAGACTCATGGCTGTACTAGCTCAAAAGGGTGTTTCTACTCAATACTGAGCAAAGGGTCTGAATACTTAAGACCATGTGATATTTCAGTTTTTCTTGTTTAATAAATTAGCAAGAATATCTACATATCTGTTTTTTTCTTTCAAGATGGGGTGCAGAGTTTACATTAATGAGCAAAAAAATGAACTTTTTTGATCTTACCAATGAAACAAAGAGTGAAACTTTAAAGGGGTCTGAATACTTTCCATACCCATTGTATTGTCAATGAAATCCATTGCAATTTTCTCCTCTGGCTGCACACACGTGTTATCTTGCTGCTCCCTGAATCATTGGACAATGTCTGGGGTCTGTGATGGATCTCAAATCCTTTGCATTGCCCTTTCCCCTTCCTCTCGACCTACACTCCCCTCCTGTTCCTTCATCCTCTTCTCAAGGATGGAGACATCAAATGAACAGGATACTTTCCATTTTCACCCAAAGCAGCCCTCCCCCCACTGTGGTGTTACATAATAGTGAGCTGGTATAGGGGTTGGGATGGTGATAGCCCTTCCTTCTCCTGTGATGACACCTCGCATCCCTGAATCTCCCAGCAGACAGACAAAAGGGATGGTGTCACTGATTGCTGAAAGTGGAACATACATCCTTAATCTATAGCTACTGCACATGGGTTAATTACCCAATCTCTACAGAGCATCTGCTATTCAAATACAACAGCTGATAACCAATGATTTAAACTGGAAATCTAATGCAAGAAATGAGGCAGTTCAGAGGAAGCCAGAGTACATCCACCAAACAAGAAGCGGCTGGGTTGAATGCCAAAAGTGCATTTGGAGTTTCCTGGCCTTATCCAGCAGTGTCTGTAAACCTGATGTTTTGTTAGGAACTATTGTACTACCAGGTTCATCGCAGATGGCAGATAAGATACGTTCTGTGAGTAAGTTGACTGAGGTGATATGCTGCCAGCAGGTTAGGCCAAGGGTCACACATGTCTGGCCTAATTTATGCAGAGTTAGCCACCCGTCGGCCTCACCCTGCAAGGCCCACAGAAGCTATTGGTCTGTGTGGCTGTGCTCACATAGGCAGACTATCTATAACACTGTGGCATTACATGATTTGCAGCTTTTGGGAGATCCAGATATGGATGTTAACACCACAGAGGAGGTGGAAAAACAGGAGGAATAGGAGGAGGAAAAGCATGGTAAGTAGAAGACAAAGATGGGCGACTTTCCCTCAACTCCTGCTAGTACAAAGGTGTAGTCAGGTGCACCCTTGCTGCATGATGCCCATCCTCTATTAGATTTACCCTATTAAGGCTCCTGAACCATGTAGTTTCAAAGTTGCATTGCTTCTCTGACTTATATATATTCACGGTATATAAAATCAGATACATTTGGAACGCATATGTGGTATGCCATGGGTTTACTTTACAGATTCATACTATGTTGGGGCAAATACTTATTAGTAAGAAGTAGGAGGTGGCACCTGTGTTTCTGCATAGCCCTCTGTGTATATGGCCAGTACTAGGCTGACCACACACTATGACCCATCCTGCAAGTCCCCCTATGATATTAAGGTTTGGGCATCAGGAAACAGAATGACTTTGTCATCACTCTCTTGTTTTACCGTATAAAATGCGGAAAACCATTCTTCAGACCATGTAGTCTAGCTTAGAGTGTCTGGTGATATTGGCCCTGGGTTAAGAAGAGGCCGCCAGTTTAAGACTAACTGCTGATGCATTTTGGTGTCAGTGGTGGCCTTTTTCAAATGCATCATGCTGCAGGAGTGACATTTTCTCCCCACAGACCCATCCATTTTTTTTTTTAGCAACAAGAAATGCATTTGTGCATCTATTGTGTTTTATTAGCACACTGTTCCAGAGATGTGTGGTAGTGTTTCCAAGAAATATGGGGCATTGGACTGCTGTCGGTGCTTTCTAAAGACCAGAAAACACATGCAGAATTTTTCCACTATAAACTTGGGATTCAGGTTTGGGACATCCCAAATTGAAATATCGTGACAAATTTTGCCTAACTTATGAAAAAACAGGAGAGCTATTGGAGCAGCACTATAATCAACTGCTGATTTGGGGTTGCTAGCCATAGACAATCTAATTTATGGCTCTCAAAAAAGGTCATCACTGCTGCATTAATAATTGGACGTGTGTGTACAGGAAGTAGTCCCTTACATATTGTTTAATAGACAGTAGGACCCACTTTTATGGGAGCAATCTGCCTCAAGATTAGAACACTAAAAGGTTTGTGCAACTCATCAATGTTAGTTTTAGCACATGGACCCCAACAAACACAGTATCTAAAACCTTAAGGTAGCGAGTTGATTAGGAGCGTCTAACTGGTCTGTAGGAGCCAGGACTCTTAATGGTTGGTAGGGGATCAAATACTTATTTTCTCTAAGCAAAATACAAATAAATGTTTACACAATGTGATTTTCTGGATTTTATTTTGGATATTCTATCTCTCAATGTTAAAATTAACCTACAATTAAAATTATAGACTGTTCATATCTTTGTCAGTGGGTAAACTTACACAATCAGCAAGGGATCAAATAATTATTTCCTTCACTGTACATATATGTAGTACTTAAAGAGAACCTGTCACATAGTTTATGCCCCTCTTGCTGAGGACAGAACAAGCTAGTGACAGACATGCTGTTTCCAGAGTTGTGTCCCTTATTCTGTAAGATGCTGTAGTTTTAGAGTATTTAATGCTCAAATCTGCATTTTTCAGCCAGAAAAGAGTCATGAAAAGAGTCAGTTTTTTTCATACCCCACCCACCTAAGGCTAGCCGGGGCTAACCTTTGGTGGACGGGGCTAACACCTATTCATGAATAGGATTTGAGCATTAAATGCTCTAAATCTGCAGCATCTTAAGGGACACAGCGCTGGAAACAGCAGGTCTGTCACTAGCTTGTGCTGTCCTCAGCAAGGGGGGCATAATCTATGTGACAGGTTCTCTTTAATAAGTACATGTGTAGAATACTGTAATTTCTCAGCCATTTTCTCATTCCTGATTTTTTAATTCCTGTTTTCTAACTAAAATAAACTATATGGCATTGTTGTGTTGTCTATTAACTGTTCTTCAAGACTCGGTGGGTCAAAAGCAAATTGAGGATTTGTTACAATCAATAGAGGGCACTGTGGGCTTCTCAGCCCCTTTCCCATAATGCCTTGTGATATGCAGATGCTAAGTAGAGGGCGAAAAGGCAAAACAAAAACTCTACAAGCCGTTCGTTCGGTGCTCTCCTTAAGGAGAGATCTTCCCTTCCTGAGCTGTTCTTCAGGTTCAGACTGACTCATAGGTAAGCAGAGGAAATCCCTGGCGAGCCCCTTGGCATGGCAGGCTTGGAGCTGCTGTTTAGGAAGAATGACAGACAAAGGCATGTGGAGTTCAAGAGGCAAGAGTAGTCATGTCCAGTAGCAGCACTCTGAATCAGCTCCACTAGTGGGCCCCTAGAATCAACTGATAGGTTCCAGGGTCCCGAGTTCAACACTGCTTTTCTTATTCATTATTATAGCTCAAATGGGTACTTAAGGCTCACAGAAATATTGGATCAACTTTTTTGACATGCCCATGAAGATATCCAACTTATTCAATAAAGTTCAAAAACTTGTGTGCCCGACAAATTTATCTTAAGGATATATTTACACATAACAGCTGTGCGGCAGTTCTGCACATATTTTAACAATGAATTTCCAAGGTTTCAGTCATCTGTGTTTGCTGCAAAACTGTGATATAACTACTGTGAGTGAACAGACCGTTTCATTTTACATTCATTCTATAGTAGGGACATAAATATTTCTGTTTTTCTTCAAATCTGTTAAAAATTGTAAACCATAATATTTCAATATGAAAACTAATCAGATAATCTGGAGGGTACTGACATAACATACACACAACTAAAGCTTCTTTTCTATCATATACATCTGTACAACAGGGAAACAAATAATACAATGATTAAAATGCTAAGTCTAAAGAAAATATTTGATTTTCAAATTATCTAATGGTCATCTCAAAGTCTGTTTGAGAACAAGGTTTCTGGAGTTTTTAGTGTAGATCACTGTATTATTTTAATACAATAATTTTTAGCTGGAAGCAATGTTTATAAAGCTATGGTGTTGTGTTGCTGTGATGCAGGATACTAAACATTGCTTTGACTGTATAATTTGTTATTACTGTAAGAAACAGGGCTCCAGGGGGCGACCACAATGGTCACCAGTGCAACCAAGAAATTGCATATAGTGTTGAGACTTGTCGGTCTTATCCTGTACATTTAAAACACAGCGGGAAAGTCCTGATTTAGAGATATCATCAGTAGAACATTGTGTAACATATATTTGTATGAAATTGTTTAGATTACATATATTATTTATATAGCTACATTTTGTTAGTAATGTGCTTGCCAGGAACAACAATGAAGATATGATACTTTGTTATAATGTAAAGTAGTCTTTGTACAGCTTGTATAACAGTGTAAATTTGGTGTGCCCTCAAAATAACTCAGCACACTGCCATCAATGTCTGAACCACTGGCAACAAAAGTGAGTACAGCCCTCAGTGAAAATTAACAAATTGTGCCCAATTTGTTTATATTTTCTGTGGCCATTATTTTCAACACTGCCTTAAGTCTCTTGGGCATTGAGTTCACTAGAGCTTCCAAGGATGCAACTGGAGTCCTCTTCCACTCCTTCACCTTCCATTTCAGGATGCCCTCACAGATGCTCAATAGGGTTTAGGTCTGAAGACATGCTTGGCCAGTCCAGCACCTTCACCCTCGTTTTCTTAAGCAAGGCTGTGGTCATTTTGGAGGTGTGTTTTGGGTCGTTATTATATTGGAATACTGCATAGCGGCCCATAAGGTAAGGGATCATACTCTGCTTCATTATATCCCAGTGCATGTTGGCATTCATGGTTCCCACAATGAACTGTAGCTCTCCGCAGCCGGCAGCACTCATGAAATCCCAAGCAATGACATTCACTACCATGTTTGACCGGACCGCTAACCCCTGATGAAGCCAGTTTAGCTGTTGAAACATGTTGGGAAGGTCAGGCATGACATTTTAAATTGTGATTTCTCACCTCTGTCTACAAGTGTCACCCACTGCAGAGGGTATCACAAGGAAACCTTATATATTTTATGTCCATTAGATTAGGGATTACTGCCCAAGTAGGATGCTTGGGATCCCTTACTGGAGTTAGTAAATTACTGTATATAGAAGGTTTTCCTGTTAATAGGTGGTGTTCCACCAGACTTGATAATAGAAAAGGAGTTATTCCTTCAGAAGTAGAAAGGGAAAAATTGAGAGGTTAGAAATCAGGATTTTAAATATTGTCTATAGAGTATAAGTTTTATACTTAATTAAAGTTAAATTATAGTGTTTTATAGATAGAGAACTGATAGTGTTTAAGTTTGCCTATGGCAAAATAGTAAATATAGTTACTGTAGGCAAGACACACTTCTGTCTTTGTACTCCTCACGTGGATGCCACCACACATGCTTGCCACCATCTGAACCAAATAAGTTTATCTTGGTCTCATCAGATCACAGGATATGGTTCCAATAATCCATTTCCTTAGACCGCTCGTCTTCAGCAAACTGTGGGCTTTCTTATGCATCATGTTTAGAAGAGGCTTCCTTCTTTGACGACAGCCATGAAGACCAATTTGATGCAGTGTGCGGTGTATGCTCTGAGTACTAACAGGCTAACCTCCCACCCCTTTAATATCTGCAACAATACTGACAGCACTCATACATCTAGATTGTCAGGACAATCTCTGGATATGACGCTGAGCACGTGCACTCAACTTCTTTGTTCGACCATGGCAAGGCCTGTTCTGAGTGGAACCTGTTTTGTTAAATCGCTGTATGGTCTTGGCCACCGTGCTGCAGCTCAGTTTCAGGGTGTTGGCAGTCTTCTAATAGCCTAGACCACCTTTTTGTAAAGCAACAATTCTTTTCTTCAGATCCTCAGACAGTTCTTTGCCACGAGGTGCCATGTTGAACTTCCAGTGACCAGTATGAGGGAATAACACCAAATTTAACACACCTGCTCCCCATTTATACCTGAGACCTTATGACAGTAACAAGTCACATGTGACTTTGGAAGAGAAAATGGAAAATAGGGCACAATGTTTCCATTTTCACTTAGGGGTGTATTCACTTTTGTTTCCTGCTGTTTCAACATTGATGTCTATTTTGAGTTACTTTGAGGGCAAACTAAATTTACAGTGTCATACAAGTTTTTTTTTGTATCAAAGTGTCATATATTCAGTGTTGTCCCATGAAAAGATATAATACAATATTTTAAAAAATATGAGGGGTGTACTCACTTTTGTGAGATACTGTATGTCATACAGACATATCAGATGTTTTGGTCATGGGAGTCTGGGCTATAAGATCGCCAGCAATTGCTAAGATGAAGAATCAGAAGTGCTTAGGTGAAGCAATCAGCTGAGCTCAGTCTCTTCTCACTATTGATTCTGAGCCGTATGTGAGATGCTGGTTTGGAATATGACACCTATATACTGAAAGTCAGTGACACAGACTTTCTTACCAGGAAATGCTTTATTTTCGACTGTAAATAGTTTGAAAGTTCAAATTAACTTTAAGAAGCAGATATAGATGGATCAGAAGGACAAGATGCGGGAACTGCACACAGTCGGTCTTTTTCTTTTATAACAATGTATTTATATTTGGCAACTAAAATTTTTTGTTAACGTCCTAACATCTTCAACCTGTCCACTTGCATCTTTTTTTTGTCTGGAACACTTATTATAGTTAGCACATAATTATATGCAGGTTAATCCCTTTACTCAGTGCTGTACCTCTTTTGCTAATGGCCATGTCCAGTTTCCTCCTCCGCCTTATGTCAGGTCTTGGTGACCTATTTAAAGGGGACTTCTAGCTTCTGGTCTGAAGGCCAAAAGATACCTTTTGCTTAGTTATTCAATTTCTGTATTTTGATTCTGTTCTTATCTCCTGATTAAAGCCTGACCTTGGCCTTCTTGGTTCTTGGTTTATACTCCTTTTATCCTTCAGATTTATCGTCTTGTTCCTGTGGTTCTACTTCTATTACCAAATTCTGGATTGTCCACCGATTACAGTTTTTTCTTATCATCCAGCTTGTTCCGCCATGACTACTATACGGTTGAAGACACCAGCAGCTTTCCTGGCTTTGCTATAACATACTTACTGACAATTGGTGACTATTCTGGGAGCCACACAATAAGAATCTCACTGAGAAAGATCATACCTCCTTATGAGGGTTAAGGTTTTATTAGAATTTGCACCCCAGTCTAGCCAGCGCCAAACCAATTGAGGCTTAAAGGATCCAATTGTATGGTAATAAATGTAACAATACTTAAGGCCATGAATCCCAAAAGTACCACAATGTCTATACCTCCACCTCTGCCAGTGGAAGTCTAGAAGCTTGCTAATCAAGTAGTCCAGCAAAGAACTTGTAAACAGTTGATTGTCCATACACTCCAGGAAATAACGCTTTGGTTACATGGTTTGCAACTGGAAGTTCCTGTCATATATGCAGCACCTATTTTCCAGCAGAAAGCCAAGGTAACAACACCTGTTGTTCCTGCCATCTTGGTACTGCCACGGTCTTTCGCTGCTCCTTCCTAGTTTAATAAGGCCTCCAAGGACTGTCCTAGTTTTGGCAACCAGTGTACTATAAATTTGAAATCTACTTTCAGCAGTTTTGCTCAGACTGAGTATAGTGGCTTATAATATATGAGTAGTTATTGGAGAAGCTCTATCCGGAGCTTCCTTTCTATGTGAACAAAATGATCCAGTGGTGACCATGCTGCCTGCCTTTCTAGTTATCTTTCAGGGAGTCTTTTAAAAGTCAGACATACTTCTACTGCTTCACATATGCTTTTCCTTAAGCAAGATGCTTCTACAGGCTAATATGCTGTGAAATTTTGTATCCTAAAAATTACTAGAATAACTTAGGTCAGCTGCTATTCTTTACGAACTGCCACTGCAAAACTGAGATATTTTACACATCTTTTTAAAAAGAGCACAGAGACTCACCCAGCACATTGTCCATATGACTGCAGTTTTCTTCTCTATAATGGCTAAACCTCCCAGGAGAAGAGTTTAACTGCTGCCCTTTCTTTTGTCCTTCTCCTCCAGTCTAAACTGGATTGCTCTTCAATAAAGAGAAGAATGGAATCTTATCATGGAATAAGCAAGATGGAAAATCTACCCCCTTTTGTTTATGGAGTAGTTTGATTGGAACAGTGGAGCCAGTTAATTTACTAAGCTGCATATGTGTGGGGCCTGTAACTATATTCAAATCAAAGAGAAAGATATGTGAAAAACTGCCTTCAATGACCAGGAAAGGTCCTGTAAACATCTGGTGATACCATTCAGTCTCTGCAATTCTTAATTCTTTACAACAGTTTGTGCATTAAATGTTTAGCAATGTTCTCAATCGATACATCCTGATCTACCTATTCTGCTTTCAGGAACAGCTTTAAAAGGATGTGTTATAGGTCATTCATAAATATTCAAACTAATATAGAGAAAGTTTACACCTCTTCTGAATTTTTTTTATCACATTTAATATTCATTACATAATGAATGCAAACTCTCACTTGCTCTACATTTTATCAAATGTTAATAGAATTATTCATTACAAAAAAATTACATTTCAAGGGCTTTCTGAAGATTGTGGCTTAGTAGGCATAATATCCAAAGCTTCCACAGATGTTTTAGGATGATGTTTAGTTCATTACTTAAAAGAATTGAATGTAAGTTGTAGGGTTTTAGCTCACATCCAAACACCGTATGTAACTGTGAGGGGGTCAGTTGCTCTCCACAGTTACAATCTGGCACATCAATACATCTCAATTTAACCACAGCATTGGTTTAAAATTGAACTAGGTATCTGTATTTTTCTTTCAGGACACAGCAACAGGTCAGTATACAATATCAAAATCAAATCAGTTTTTAGTGTGAGCATCCTTTGCCTTTGTCCTAGAAGTGATGATATGGCCTCCACCGAGCACTGATCATCCAGCCAGTTTGAGACTATATGAAGAGACAGAAAGATATGAGCAAGTCTCCATCTACAGAAGATCTGTGGTTAGTCTTCCATGATGTTTGGAATAACCTCCCTGTCGAGTTCCTTCAACAGCTGTGTGCAAGTGAAAAAAATCATTGCGGTTATGAAGGCAAAGGCTAGTCAAACCAAATAATTTGATTTCTCTTTTGTTCATTCACTTTGCATTCTGTTAATTAATAAACTATTAAAACTTCTACTTTTAAAAGCATTTTTAGTATTCTTTTCTGTGTATGTTTAACCCCTTCCCGACATTGGACGTATGCATACGCTCTAGCGGGAAGTGACTTCCCGCAAATGGACGTATGCATACGTCCTGGCGATCTTGCGGGCGAGCCGCGCACGATCGCGACATGGAACCAGCGATAAATTACCGCTGACTTCATGCCCCATTACCCCCGGCCGGAGTAAGCTCTGGCCGCGGGTGATTAACGCTTCATTACCGCAGCCTGTCATGGCTGCGATAATGATGCCGCAGGCAGGAGGAGTGAGCTCCCTCTGCCTACAATCGGCGCAGCAAGCGGCAGAGATGCCGCTCGCTGGTCTCTTACCGGACTCCCCGGATGCTTTCTGAAAGCATCCGGGTAGTCTGGTGGCATCACCATGCCCACAATGCATTGTGTGCATGGTGTCAGTAGTTGCCATGGTGACCTGTGCACAGCAGTAACGCTGTGCACAGGTCTCCTAATTAAACAGCAATCTAACGATTGCTTTTCCCCAGTGGGGATTTTTTATTACAAATCCCCACTGGGGAAAGGTAAAAAAATGTGAAAAAGTAAAAAAAAAGTAAAGCACAAACACAAAAAATAAAATAAAAACACGTACACCGCCCTTTTCCTCTTTACAAACGCCAATCGCCCCAAAAAAGATCAAAAATAAATAAAGTACCCATATTTGGTATTGCCACGTGCGTAACGACCCACCCTATAAATCTGTCACATTAATTAACCTGTATGGTGAACGCCGTAAAAAACAAAAACAAAAAACAGTCAGCGATTTTTGTACATCCTGCAGCACATAAAATGGAATAAAAAGCGATCAAAAACTCATATAAACGCCAAAGTGGTACCAATTAAAACGTCAGTTCGTCCCGCAAAAAAAAAGTCCTCAAACGTCTCTGTATATGGAAAAATAAAAAAGTTATGGCTCTCCGAAGACAGCGATGCATAAATATTATTTAACACAATAAAAACACTTTTTTTTTTTTTAAAGTGCTTCCAGATAAAAAAAAACTATATAAATAGGGTATCGCCGTAATCATATCGACCCTGAGAGTAAAGCTAACTGGTCATGGATACTGCACGGTGAGCGCTGGTAAAAATAAAAAAACACTACTAGGATTGCAGTATTTTCTTCACCCTGCCTTCCAAAAAAAAATTTAAAAATGAAAAAAAAGTCTTTTCCCCAAAAAAATGATACCCAAAAAAAACATCAACTCATTCCCCCCAAAAAACAAAACCCCTACACAGCTCCTACCCCAGAAAAAATAAAAAAGTTATGCTCTCCCGGGGTATTGGCGATGCCAAAAAAAGTGTTTTCCTTTTTAAATAAAAAATGTTTTTATTGGGTAAAAAGCAGTTAAAAAAAATAAAAAAATTGCAAATTTTTGGGGGAAAAATTTTTAAACGTATCAACCCGCTGAGGGAATTTCTACATGTCAGTTATACTTTCACGGGGGGAAACCCCCCTGTAAAAAATTTAAAAAAAAAAAAACCAAAACCCGGAAGGGGTATTTTGTTCCAAAAGCCTCACAAAAAAACCCCCAAATTTAAAAATTTTATTTAAAGCGGAATTTGCCCACCAAATGGAAAATAATAAAAACGTCAAAATATCCCCCAAAAAACAAGCCCATAATTTAGCTCCCGGGTTTTTTGAAAAAATGAAAAGTTTTTGGGTTTACCAAAAAAGGACACATAAAAAAAGCAATTTTTTTGACCTATTTCTTTTTGTGTAAAAGTAATAAAACATAAAAAAACTTATAAAATTCCCTTTTTAAATTTTTAAATTGTACCAAAAACCCCCCTAGTAAAAAATAAACCCCTCTTTTTACCCGCACGGCAAGCTGTTAAAAATTGAAAACCCAAAAAACAAAACGGCGGAATTTTCGTTTTTCCCCTCATTTTCCCTAGCCCAATGCAAAAAAAAAAAAAAAAAAAACTTTGGAACCCTTGCACCCAAAAGGGTACAAAAACACCTAGATGAGTCTATGGGTGTGCTGAAACCCCAAAAAGGGGGGACTTCTGGAAGGTTTCAAACCCTGTTCCCGGTAAAATTTGGGGGGCTTTTTTAAAAGCAACATGGCCCCACCCAAAAACCGGGGCTCCAAAAGCCAAAAAAACACTCCCTCCCTTGTACGCCCTTTCCATCGCCCCCCAAACCCGCATTTTAAAACCCCATGTTAAAGGGGATTGTTGAACCTTTTTTAAAAAAATTGTGGAACAAGGGTTTTGGGGCTTTTTTACCGGATGCCTTGTAAAAATTAAAAAATTTTCAAATTAAAATTGCAAAATTTTTTTGGGAAAAAAAAATGTTTTTTTTATTTTCCAGCCTAACCCCTAAAAAAAATTTTGGGGGAACAACCTTGTGGGGTCGATATGGGTCACTACACCCTGGATATATTCCCAAAAAAAAGGTTTTTAGTTTCCCCCTTTCGGGGTTTTTTTTAGGGGAGTTTATTAAATTTTTTCACCTTTGGGTGTCTGCAAATCCTGAAATGGCCCCCTAAAAAAAATGTAATGAAAAGGGGACCCCAGGGGTCCGTAGGTGCCCCCTTTCCCATTTGGGGCCCTTTTTGGGGTTTAGGGCCCAAAAAATGCACAGGGCCACATATTTGGGAAAATATCTGAAAAAAGGCAGAATCTGGGGAAAACAATATTAAATTGATATCCCTGATCTAAATTTACGTATTCTTGTTTTTAAAAATTTTTTTTAAAAATTTAAAATCTGCCAAAAAAAGTGAAAATTTTTAAATTTTTTAAATTCCATTTTTGCTTTAATCCTGTGAACCACCTAATGGGGTTTAAAAACCCTTTCCCAAATGCGGTTTTGAATATTTAAGGGGGGTAGTTTTTTTGATGAGGGGGCATTTTTGGGGGTTTTCTTTAAAATAAAGGTTAATCAAAAATCACCCTTAGAAAATGGGGGAAAGGTCCCCCCAAAAAAATTTTTAAAATTGCAAATTTTCCTTGAAAATTTGAAAAAATTACTAATTTTAAATTTTTTAAACCCCCTAAAGTTTTTTTAAAAAAAAGACATTTTAAAAAAATTTATGCCAAACTTAAAATCAGACATATTTGGGGGAGATGCAAATTATAAACTATTTTGAGTGGGGAATTAAAATTTTGTTCTTTACTGGCAGAAATTTTTTTTAAAATTTTGAAATTTGGGAAAATTTTTTAAATTTTTCACGATAAATGTGATATTTTTAAAAAATAAACCCAAACATTTTTTGGAAACCAAAAAATTTTTTACCCATCTTTTAAACACCCAAAGTGTCACGAGAAAAAAAAAATTCTGAACAAAATGGATGGTTAAAGTTTTCAAAAAATTATTCTCAAAATAAAGTGACACTTTAAGAAATTTTAAAAAAAAGGGGCTTTGTAGGAGGCCAAAACTAAAAACCCACGGTTAAGGGGGGTTTAAAAACTTTGGAAATCTTTCTTTGATTTGGTGGGATATAACTAGATTGCGAGAAAACCCAAATTTAAATCGGAAAAAGGTTAGCTTTAATAAACCGAAAGAACTAATGTAAATAAAAAGGGTAAAAAATTAAAGGAAAATTTCAATTAAAAAAACCTTTTTTTTGAAAAAAAATTTTATTAATTTTTTTAAAGTATAAGATATGGAATTGAAAGAAAACATGCCAAAAAAAGTAGGTGCTTTTAAAACATATCTAAAAAGTTAAAGTTGGTTTGACAAATTTTTTCCCAAAGGCTAAAAGAAAGAAAAGAAGATACAACATATGAAAAACATAAACAGAAAATAGAACTGAATTTCCACAGCAATTAGGTTGAAAATGTATTTCATTGCATGATAGTGCTGAGTTTATGGAGCTGGACCAAAGCAGATAGCGGCTACAGAAGGTATCTCCAATGGACCAGTATATGTGTGTAGTACACAGAGAGCTTATTGATTTCAAAAGACTCTTTTTAATGCTTCATTTCCCCTGTGGTGGTGCTGCAGAGGTATTAAAAACGTCTTGCAGGATTACAGTTTATTGTAATGAGACTATTCTAACAAAAAGGGATTGTCCTAAGTGGAAACCTCTTTAATGATTATACTCACAGCAGATCTACAAAAAGGGATTGCACTGAAATGACCTTTGAGTTCAAGATTGTAGATTGAAGTGTTCTCATTGCTGAAATGATTTCTACATCAGATTGTAAACAACTTTCCATAAATCAATAGTACAAATAAAATTAATAAAATGTGTATTGTATCTTATTATAGAAAAATGCTTTTCTCACCATTTACCAGACTTCATTTCTTAGCAAGCCGGACATTTGACCTCCATATCTCTTGGACTCAACACAGAGCTGTTTCCTTTGTGTCAAGACACACAATTTATGAGCTTCCTATCATCAAAACCTGTTGTAGAACTGCAAGAGGCCAACAGAAAATGATATTAAAGCACATTACAAAACTGCCCAAAATTATTATTATTAAAATATTATTCAGAATTTTTGACAATCTCATTAACATCTACTACTGTCCTAACTGGATTTTGAGGTTTGTCAGCTTTTTCAGCTTGTCATACTGTATTAGGACATTCTTTTTGCTACAATTACAATAGGTGCTAATAGATATGTAAATCAGATAGGCCCTGTGCAGAACAGAATATCACTGCACCATGTCAGCTGGAGCAAGAAACAACAGAGTAGAATGATCTTTATTTAAAAATCTAAATTAAAGATAGAGATATAGGAAAACTTAACATAACAGGTAACACACCATGATAACACAGCACAGAATATTGTCTCAACCTTTTTAATGTCCTTTGTATACAGATAAGAGCAGATAACACGAAAAGCCAGGAATTCACAGTCAAGCTAAACTGTGCTACATCTGAACCCCATATTTTAGAATGTGCAATATAAAATTCTTAACCTTACTGTATCTGACCACTACAAATATGTATTAAGAGATTAACCCATTTTGGTTCTAAAAAAAAAAGCACGATCTTGAAGGTGGAGATTGACGTTATGTTTACTTTCCTAATATGATATTGAATTAAATTGTGTTTATACTATTTACATATTATTTTGTGATGCCAACTGCTTAGCTATTACATCACAGTAGTTGATTTTCTAACACTTATTGTCTCCAATGGTTGCTTAGCTTTGAAAACATCAAAGCAAATGATGGTAAATAACTTGTTATTATGTTAATCTTAATTTTCATGCGGGGTGGACATAAAGAAGTTTATTCCTGGGGGTAGCTAGTATTTTCCTCTTTTACTGAGAAGATTTTAAAATGTAGAGGTTGCATAATTAAATGATGGCTCAATAAAGGATCAATACCACAGGAAATATGCAGCTTGTTAAAAGCCTGGCATGAGCGGACTCAGTACAAAGTGATACAAGTGTATTGAATCAGATCACATTGTGAGTAGTGGGTGAAACTAGCTAGCTAGACATGTACGTTACACATCTTATAACACTTGTACATTACATTTGCTGTCTTTCCTGGTCATAAATTATACATTCAATGCATTTAAATACAGTCTGCATGACCTTAGAAAATAGTTTCCTGCTTTTATGTATTCCTGGTGCTACAGGCTTTTTATCTTTGAATTTGTCACAGCTGATGAATTAGAATGTACATGAGATTGTATTAAACATTGGAAATGTGAAGTAACTATTAACTCTTTCCAACCATGTCAATTACACCTATAGAATACAGTAAATTAACATGGTATAAATATACATTAGCAGCTGTTTCATGTGATCGGAGCATACAAAGATGATGTAATCTGCCAAAATATTTGTTACTCATTAAGTTTTAATCTGACAATACATATACAATAAAAGCAGAAATGTTGACAGCAAAAAAAGAGCAAGAAATGTATTCATTACCTTTTCTGTGTTTAATTTATGGATTTCTCCACAGCATAACCATAAGGCTATGTCCACACAGCAAATGTTAAAATCCAGCGGCATTTTAATATTGCTGTACTGCGGTTTTTGGCACGTTCGGTTTTTGGATTTCCCGCCGGCTGACTGTAGGGAATCCATCTGAACATAGAATGCGTTCTATCTCCCGGCGGAGGGTCGCGGTTTAGAAATCCCACAGTAGAAAATATGTGCTGTGTAGATAACAACAGTCTATTGGCACAGGATTACAGTCGGATTTTTGCGGATTCTAAATACTGAATCCACTTAAAAATCCTACTGTAATCCTGTGCTGTGTAGACATATCCTAAAGGTTGCACCGAGAAACATATGCTCTGTTAACTGCCATTAATCCCATGTAGTCTAAATTTATGCCCTCTTCATCAGTAAAAGATTTTTGTGACGTAATCAACTAACATATTTTGAAGTATTATTATATTTTACTGCATTCCTCCAGTTATTTTTTCTACGTTTTTGATGTTACATAGCCTAGAATGTGTCCGGTGCTTTGTTACTGATATATTTTGAAGGCTATTTCTCCTGAACAAAAATGGGGCATCAGCATACTAAATGGTGTGCCAGCATGGGAAAGCAGAGGACTTGTTATGAAATTCCATTCTTCTTCCAAGCGACACCAAATTTCACCATACACTGGGAATCATATTGGTCTTTCTGTTGTATGGAGAGTGACTAATGCCCCATTCGCTAACAAAAGATCTGAATGAACTTTTCATTTGAGAAATTACAGACTTGTAAGAAAAAGCTACACCAATGTAGAATATCGGGAATCAGAACATGCAGTGCTTTGCAGCATTTTTTCCACACTGAGAGGGGTTCTCCGGGTCTACCTTTTTATTTGTTATAGAGCTCACAACTTAAGTATATTGAGCTTTGTAATTGATACTCATTAAAGATTATTTACCTATTCTGCTTTGCAAAACCAGACAGAGAGCTTTTTACTCTTCTTCTTCCTACTTCCTGCATACCATGTAACATTAATTGATCACATGGTTTTGCTTCTGCCTCTATGGATATTTTGTCATCACTCAGTGAATGTGCTTTGAAGCCAGGCTCAGCTCAGAAACACTCCCCTGTAGTGGGTATGACCTAAGCAAAGAAAGATCTGGCTGTCTCTAGTGACTCATCAGTCACTATGAAAACATAGGTGCTGATAGGAATGTAATCATTCAAATACAGAGCTTGAGGGGAAGGGTGTTATACACATACAGTGAAAAATATGTGTATATAGTGACTCATCACTGCTAGTTGCTAGCGTCTAGGTGTCTTCATTATTGTGAACTGATAGTAGGAAACGCCTTTTTGATAAATTTGCTAAAAAGACCTTTTCACTTGGTCAGAAGAATTGTATTGTTTCATTGGATGAATGTGCATTAGGACCTATGAGATTATCCAGCAGCAGTCAGAAAAAAGTCTGCCTACTGCTCTTTATATAGTAGTGGTGCCAGAGTAAAGTATCATGAGATGTCCTGACATCACTAGGTACAAGGATAATGACACATCCCCTGCAGCAGGCATACAGCTTTCCCACGAAAAAAAAATTGATTGATGTGTTGCTCTGCTTTTTTGGATGCTAGATAGGCTATCCAGTGTACGGGAAAGCTGGGTGATGCCATAGTCCCCACTGGAATTAGAGTTACAATGACAAGATAGCTGTGTACCTGCTGTGGTAGATGGTAGATTTTGGGACGTAGGAAGGACCTGCAGGAGAACTAGTGACACTCCCACAACCAGGAAGTTTATGATTGATGAATAAGGAGGCAAAAGAAAAGAAACATATGAAGGTAGTGGAATATCTTTACTTTTCAATATAACTGCTGTTTATAGTGTTCTATGTAATCTTTAAACTCCTGGATAACCCTTTTGAGTAACGTAAGAATGCTTTGAAAAATAGAAGTGTTAATAGTTTTATCAATCTACAAAATGCAATGTAAATGAACAAATAAATATCAACATATCAAAAACAAATCAATATTTGGTTCGACCACGTTATGTCTTCAAAACAGGAAGTGATTTTGTGGTCCCATACAAAGTCTTGATCTCAACATGATCAAATCTGTCTGGTATTAAATGAAGAAAAAAAGATTTCAGCAAATCTACATCCACAGAAGATTTGTGGTTGGTTCTCTCAAGATGTTTGAAACCAGGTCTGGAATGATAGTTAGACTGTGGTATGCAACCACCGAGGGCACCTATTACTGGCTATCAGTACTGGGTACCAAGATGAATGAAGTGATCACATGGAGAACGCCTAAACGAAAAACTTAGCTCCAAACTTACTGGTTATTTGTGGTCGCTTTGCAAACATTATAGCAATGAAAACCACACTTCCGTCTGTAAAAAAAACAGCCTTCATACAGGTACATAGACAAGAAAATAAAAAATTTATAAGGCTCAGAAAATGGTGCTGCAAAGCAAATAAAAAAATAATTTTCAAAAACACATCTGAGTAAATAACATGTCATTTATACCGGACCTCCAAAAATAATTAGTTTTTTTTCCCATTTTATCTAGCTGTAGAGAGGTAGGTGGAGATGCCTTGCGTCAAGTCAGGGCCAGAAACTTAAATTTTTTTCCAGGGAATAGGAGCGTCATTTGCCCTATTTGCCCAGGATGCCAAAATGTGGGTGTCTCTGCCCTGTTTGGAACAACATTCTCACTGAGCTCTTTCTTAAACTCTGTACAAGAGTACCTTAAAGAATTGATGCTGTTTTAAAGGCAAAAGGCAGTCAGTTCAAATATTGATCTTATATCTGTTCTTCATTCACTTTGCATTTTATTAACTGATAGAAATAAACTAGTACCACTTTTATTTTTGAAAGCATTTTTGCTTTTGTAGCATTTTTTCTACACCTACCTAGAACTGTTGCACATAACTGTATATGTGTGCAATGCTACCAAAAATCAAAAAGGTAATTGGACAATTAACTAAAATATGTAATATTTAAGGTCACAAGATAAAGGAACTATCATTGTAGTGGTTAAAAATGAAGTAAACTAAGGTAGAATAGTATTTGTCACTCTCATATTTACTGTAAGCTATTTTTTTGAGAGAAAGCAGTATCTAAAAACAAAATTTTCCTAAAATACACCTGGGTTAATTTTTGGGAGATATTTCATGAAGTAGGAACATTAGCTTTTGCACAGAAACAACCACGGTATCTGTGTTTATTAATAAGAGAAATGGCTGTACAGTAGTAGAACATTTCTGAGATAAAATGTACCAAGTTCTTTGACTGGATAATGTCCCTGGTGGGCCAATTGAAGGAGATGAAATAATAAGACAGTAATAAAACATTCCCTGTGCTATAAAATATTAACAAAACGTCTTGACTTCTTTACAATATTGCCATTTTTTTCCTATAATATGCTGCAAAGTTTCCATCATGTTAGTTAGAATCTCAATAATAAGAAACTATCAAATCTCCTAGGATTACAACTTAATCTTTCCAAAATTGCTTATTGCATCCCAGTGAATACCTAATGAACTCATCATAATTATTAAGGCCACAATGTGCGTCAAAGGAATAATTTTACTGTTCGTATGAAACATTTGAGTATACCCAAAGCAAGCTGTAGGTTATATTGAATTCATAGAGGATGCCTTCTGAAACAACATGAACACAACTTGTCTGTTCAGTTCACAGTTATCCTTTAATATTCATGGCACAGAATTAAAGGGCAAAATCCTTCAGGCAAATACTGTATATAATCATGTTAATGACTGCAATTGTACCTTGTATATTATACACAGTTTGAATATTATTATTACAAAATTCTTAATTTCAGCTATTTTTTTTTATAACAGCAATTTTAATAACTAAAAAACTCAATGACTCCAGAGAGATAACTGTCACGAATGAATTGAGTAATAGATGAAAACTTAGGGCATCATGTATGGAAACTGTCTAGGTCTAAGACTTTCTTTTTTGCCCAAAGCAAAAAATAATTTCATATAGTGCTCTGAAAAAAAGGGGAGCGCTGATTGGTTGCAGTGGGCAAAAAATAAAGTCTTAGAACTAGGCATTTTTCATACACGTCGCCCTTAAAGGGGTTTTTGCGCTACAAAGAATAGCTTTCAAAATATAGGGAACACTAAATGAAGACGTTTTCCAAATATATTGCTTTGATCATCTTTTTTGTTAAGGAGCTACAAGTGATTTTATCACGCTTACTGTGCTCTCTCTGTTTCCCCGAAGTGACCAACCTGTGTACTTCTCCCCACCTGCTGTTTGTTCTATCTGATAGCAGGGAGTGATGTCATCACACAGGTAGAGGCAGGCAGTGTGAGAGCTTGTGTGTTATCTGAACTTTCAGACAAAAGACAGTAATTACTCTACTGTTAACATTAGCTCAGATGCTTCTCCAGACCTCAGAGAAGGTAATTTATTTAAATCTAGACTAATATACAAAGAGTCTTGAATAATTGGAACTCATTATGCTAAATACAGACGGTTTGACCAGGAAGTGACAGAGCAAAGCAGCATTATTTCATTCATGCATCCTATGAAACTTTGAGATGAGACAACCCCTTTAATGTCCATCTGGAAAGCTTAAGTTTATGGATGTGAAATGTTACAAAGACAACAGATTGGTTTTAATAAAACCTTCCCATTGATAAGTCTAGTCCAATCTGTGGCAGCATTCATTAAACCCAGGAGTAGCAAACTGATGGTCAAAATTCAGTGTTATTTATAATTATTCATTTAAACCTCTGCTAATTCTAGCCTTAGGAGTCCAGTTATCGGTTCTACTCAGCGACTGACAGTTTACACTGTATGAGTGACCATATAAAGATAGCTATCAATCACATAATTGGGCCTCTGTACTATTTTTCTTATAATAATCATAATTAATTACTTGTATTACAGAATCTTTTGAAACAAAAATACATATTAATCTCATTAGCTCATTTTGCTGGAAGATTGAACTGTCTTATCCAAATGACGGGTTCACTTTAAAGCTTTATGATGTAATAGGAAGGTCAACAATTTTGCAGCTTTCAGTCCATAGTTTCTTCTGAAGTTCTATGTTATAGGATACATCAGCAGACTTGGTCCTTTCACCATTGTATAAATAGCAACCTCCAATTCCTTCAAGGTCTGGTGAGACACATGTATAAATTGATGTGGCAGCTCCTTCTTCTGCACTCTGTGTAATAAAAAAATAAAAAAATATGGCTTTAGTTAATAGTGATATCTACAGTATCAGGACTGATTTATTTTTATTTTTTTTCAAATTCAAAGGAGCTTTATTAAGTTCAAAGTAAACACATTAGATAAATATAGGTAGATAATAACAATCAAGTATTCATCAAAATACAGTCCAGGAAACGGAAATAAGAAGTAATCCTTACAAAAATAAGCACACTTAAAATCAGGAAAATATAGGTAATGTATATAGTGCAACCTTGCAGTTTTCTTATTTGCGGCTACCAAATAAAGAAAAGGAAACCGCAGAATGGTAGAGAGTAAGTAGTCAAAGGCACTGAACAATCATCTTGCAGGTGTCACCCAAAAGCAACTTCAAAACAGATAGGTGACCCTGTATATGCTGCTTCTAATAAAGCTCACCGTGAGAACATTAAACAATAAACAATAAAGGGGAGGAAAAAGGGACGGTCGGTCTCAGGGTCTCATTACCAGCTCATCAATTCTGGTTGGTGTGTGGGCATAAGGTGGAGGGCACAAGCCACCTAACAGGAGGATCGGTATAGATCAGTATGACAGAAGGGCAAGCCAGTCCCCCCAAATCTGGTAGTGTTTTCATTGTCAGAAGAGGCGTATCGCACCTCAGCTCCTCCATACCTGTAGTTGTATGAACTTCCTGTAATCCAGGAGGAAATGGACGGAGCCGATGTGGACCGCCATAATCTGGGAATGATCATCTTCGCCGCCAGATCAGGAAAGTGAGAAAAGGTGGGCCCTAAGAGTAGAGGTCCACATAGGACCTGAAAGAGAAGCAGGACTGCGGATCGTTTGCACCCGTAATCCCAGTAATAGAATGTATTAAGTCCCAGAACCCTCAACCACATAGGTTGGATCTTTGAACAACTCCACCATATGTAGGGAATTGTACCGACAGCCATTTTGGCAAGCGCCAACACGTGTCCGAGGCTCCTGGGTACAAGTGGGAAAAGAGCGCCGGACCTCATGTAACCAGCGTACAATGAATTTGTAATTGAGTTCCTGTGCCTAACCGAAATAGACGATTTGTGAGCCAGATATAATGCTTTTTCCCAGTCCTCCACCACCAGATGCCCTACCTAATTCCCTCTACCACCTGGCCCTGAAAGGGTATGCCAACCTACATTTGATGACTGCAGTAAGTTATAAATTCTCGAGAAGAAGAGTGTCCCCGCTAGGTTCCCGTAGACACTACTCCTCAAAAGGTGAGAGAGGTCTATCTAGGTCAAGCGGGACCTTATATACAGTATACAAGACTTCGTAGCTGGTAGTTTTAAGTTTATTTTTTTCAATCCTAGGGAAGGCAGTCGCGACAAGTCACCAACCTATTCCTGATAATACTTAAGGTGGTTCCCCCACGGTGACACTGCCAAAAACTGATAGCAGAGGGGTTGTGCCCAATAGCCTGGAAAAGCAGAGGAAATAGGGTCCGGGACATCCGGATTTCCAGACAGGTGTGCAAGGACCTCCTGACGGAATAACGTCATCTTAGAGGGGAACTTTCTACTGACTATATGGTTTTTGAGACACTAACGTGACACGGTCAGATGCTTTTTCGCAAGTGGTTCCGCCGGCAGCCCAGGCAGCGCTGCCACTGGAGTCCCCATACATCAAAGACTCGATCCGGACCCCACAGCTTCTCATGTGTGTTGCGAAAGGATCTAGAAGACGGTCCATTGTGTGCCGCCATAGAGGACTGAGGAGTCCGAAGAGCCAGACCACCATCCACTTTGGTCTGGGTGAGTATGGAGTAGGCCAATCTATGGGTGTTTCGTTCACACAACACCACACAAAGTTCTGAGACAACCTGTCGTACTGGCAACAAAGAAAGACTTGGGCAATAGGATAGGAATAAAAAAAAAAAAAAAAAACATCCTGGGAAAGATGTATAAGAGGCAGGGAGGATTTCATCTTTATTAGTTAATACGCCAATCCAACTAAAATCCTTCCTAGCCCATTTCGACAAATTCACGGGTAATGGTCGTGGAGCATGGGCGGTGCAAAGTTGAGGTCAATAGACCTTAATCTAAAAACTTCGCAGGGATATGTACCACCAAGGTATTTGAATGGAGGACGTGACGCCAGGCCTCTCTTCCCACCCCCCAAGAGAAGGGGTAGACAACCTTAACTGTCTCAGGTCACGAGCCGTATTTCAGAGGCTCAATGCCTACACTCTTAGCCATATTGATTAGTTTGTGGATGACTAAAGGATCCTATTGCTGCAGGTGTTTCTGAGAGCCGCTGGTAGCGACTTCAGGGGATCGAAAGATAAAGCAACAAATCATCTAGCGAATGCCGGAACAATTGACCATGGTGCCCAGCAATACTGATCCCGTGAATAGCATCGTTTTCCCTAATTGGCCTGCATAAGTGCTCCATCACTAGTGTCATGAGCAGGGGAGATAGGGGACATCCCTGTCTGTACCATTTGACTTATCAAAAGGTGAAGAGAGCAGACCGTGACCGGATCTGTGCCCGAGGGGAGTGGTAAGAGCCCAAGATACGATTCATCATTGCCGGACCCAGCCCCAGATGCTCCAGGACCCCCCACATGAATGACCAAGTCACACGTACGACACGCTCTTTCGGCATCCAATGATCAGCAGTGCACAAGGAATTTTTTGTGACCGAACATGCTGGAGATGAGTGAACGATTGTAGAGTGTTTGTCCCTTGCCTCGCTGGTGGGATCAAATACAACCTGACCAAATGAGATGAAAGTTCAGGAGTGGACTAAGACTCAGAGCAATTAGTTTTCGCGCAAAAGTTTAGCGTCTGTTTTTAATAAGAAGATAGGTCGGGGTAACTTGTGGCCCCCCAAAGAGGGGGTCTTTACCCTCCTTTGGATCACTGTGATGTAAGCCTGTAAAAAGGCAGGATCAAAGTGGGAGCCCGAGGACACTGCGTATGGAACTCTTTTAAAAAATCACTGGTGAGATGGACTAATTGGCTCTGAGTTTTTTATGGAGGAGATGAATAGAGAAGCTCTTTTGTCTCGTAAAGCCCTTGCAAGGTGCCAGCCGGGCTTATTTACTCCCAGACATAAAATGAGCTGGAGCAGATCTGGCGGTATCGTTTTTGTTTGTGGTCCATCAATTGTAAAAATTCATGGCGGTTGAGTATTAAAGTCCCTGAGGTCCGATCCAGTCCCGATGACTTATGGAGTCGATTCAAAGCTGGTTTCAACTTCTGGCAGAAGAGAGCGCAGTTTATACACATCTCCCTTTTAATCCTAGCCCCATCTTTTATTAAGGGTGGCCACGAAGGACACACTTAAGAGCTTCCCACTAATCTGGGAGTGTGCTGTCCGGGGCGTGTACCACAAGGACTCATCGATCGCTTTCCTTGACATCCGAGAGACACACGAGTCTGACAAGAGGGACTCATTTAGTTTACCAGGGAGAAACTGTGGCTTACTATGTAGTGAGGAGAATGAAATCCGCAGTGGATCGGGGCGTGATCCGAGTGAAGAATGTTGCCAATAGAGGCCTGGGAGACATGCGGCAGTAGAGAATGAGCGGGGAATATGTAATCTATCTGGCAGGGCTGATTTTTGAATCATTATTTAAAGGTGTTTTCCCAGCAAGGAAAAATGAATTGTGGAAAACTTGCAAATTAAATACTAAACATTTTCACCATTCATCATTATTAAAAATGCTGTACCATTTTTTGTTTTAGTGATCCATAGTGTACAGCTCATCTCTAGGGGATATGACTAGTGATGAGAGCTCCTTAGACATAGCCGCACATGCTCAGACATCACCTCTCATCTCAGGCAGCTACTGTCAGCCTATTCTCTGCCTAGTAATCACACACACTCACTGCTGAGCGAGTGTCCAATCCAAGATGCTGTCATTCTACTCCCGTTCTCGATACTCCTTAGTAATTAGTCAAACAGTACAGATAAGCATTTTTTCATCTCCGCCCCTCCCAAAACAAGAAACCTCAATCAGGCATGTGCAATGAGAAAAAAAATCCACGTTTGGTTCCTGTAGGAATTTCAACATAAGCCCTGCTGAAAGTGCTAACCACGCAGCTACATTTTAGCTACTGACAGCTCTTTACAAAAACAGAACTCTTCTTAGTTTTACTAAAGTAGCACAATGTGGGAAAGACATGGTGATATCAAGCCCTGCTGTTTCACATGCCTATTCAAAATCCAAACCAATGTTACACCCCCCCTCCCCCCTCTCTTTGAAGACACAAAAAGCAGAGAGAGGACTATCAGGAAATGAAATTCCTTCGGGGTAAAACCTGGGGTAACAAATATATTTAATTCGTAAGAACAGAAGATAAAATACATAGACAATATTCTTGAATAAGTATAGTTTGTTATGAATCCCCCATTGGAATGGCGCTATTTGAGCTTTACGGAGCAGTGAATTTCTTTGACTTCTTATTGTAGCAATTCCATTAGTATAACTTTTTAATATATCATATAAAAAATTGTCAAAATTCAATTCACGCGCCAAAGGGTAGAGCAAAATTGAAATGAAAAAGCAAACAGCGGAGAACCGGCATGATGACGAACCCCCTACCCCGCCCCGAACAGGGGCGACCCCGCCACAGGAAACACCCTAATTAACAATTGCAGTACCACATAGGGGACACACAAACACACATTACAAAAACACCTATAGACTATTAAAACCAAAATTGTGACATAAAACAGTCACAAAAGACAGATATAGAAGAGGAACAATCACCAAACATGTATTACATATAACAAAAACAAGTCGCAACCGCTTTTCACCCACAGGTCAAGTGGGCTCATAGGAACCAACAAATTGGTTATACCTAATGCATACATACATCATGGCCTAAAAGTTTTAGAGAATGACACAAATATGATATTTTCACATGATCTGTTGCCCTCTGGTTTTTATGTGGTGTTTGTCAGCATGTTTTTAATCACATACAGTAAATACAAGTGAATCATATTATGATTAAACAAAAGCTTTTTTGACGAGTTCAGAATGTGTTAATGCGGCAAGTCAATATTTCAGTGGTTGAACCCTTCTGTCGGGGTCCGTAAAGCGACAATGGGGTCACCTGTTCCCACTCCGGTACTCCAAATCAATGTCTGATTGCACAGGCCGGCCAATGAAAGAAAGAGTCAGACACCGTTGTTCTGGTTCATACTTATCCATGCACTACTACCTTTATTCAGCGCGGCACACATAATTATGCGAGTAGAAAAAGGGGCGTGGGCCATGCCAGAGAGTTGGACAGTCCATAGGGAGGGTTAGCAGAAAGTTCTTTATTGGTTCAAATAAGTTTGCCAGGCAGATGAAGTTTCTGGTTGTATCAGCCAATGCTTCTTGAGGACATAGTGTCAAAACTCATTTGGCTTTTGACAGGATGTGTATGTGGAATCGCTGTTATCTTGACTGCCTCAATACAGCACAGTCATCGTCCTCAAATGGAAATATGGATATCTATATGGGTCCTTTATAAGGAGGAAACTTGGTATTTTCTTATAAACAAACTTTAGCTTATTGAATGCACACAGTACACATATTAGCATTAACCCTCACATTCCCCCTAAATGCCAAGCTTACCCTAACTCAAACTCTAATTTACATAGATTTATCCTGTGTGAGCTGCTCACACCGTGGTGGATGGGTGCTGGGGATTCTCTTTCCTGAGGATTCGCAGAGAGCCATTTCTATCCAAGCAACTCCTGTCCTTCCT
>JAODAL010016637.1:0-80093 GCA_025379985.1 Phyllomedusa bahiana | reverse complement strand
GACTTTCCAGGCTCAAGCTTTTGCGCCTCTACGGGTTTTCCCCCAGGATTCCCTGGTTTAGCTCCATCTACAGCCAGGCCGCCATAAAGGCATACAGGGGTACTTTTTAGGGGCCCAGTGAAAAAAGGGGGGCCTGCGCAAGCAGGTTGATTGGGGTTGGGGGCCCAGACGCTTTCACTGAGGGGGGCCCTGAAATTTTGAGGGGCCCTGTCTACAGCATGATTGGCCCCCCCCCGTGCTCACAGGGGGGGAGTTGTGTTCAGGGTGATGTGCAGTTTATTTCCCTCCACACAAGTGTTTGGCTTTTTGGGTCTCATCTGCCCAGTGCCCTTCCCCACATGCTGCTGGCCCTTACAAGCTAACTGCAAACAAAATTTTTGGTTTTCAGAAAGGGCTTTCTTCTGCCATCTTCCATAAAGTAAATTTTCGGGATACACGACTAATAGCCGGGTGGACGTTCCCCCTGAGCTGTTTTGTCTTTTTGCCGCCCTGCAAAAGGCCCCTGGGCCTCTGGCTGCTTCCTAATTAGTGCTCCCCCGTCTGGGCGTCATTTTGGGTGAGGGCCAGTTTTGGTAGGATAGCGTTTGGCCATACCTTAAATTTTCAGATATGGATTAAAACAGGTCCCATGAGATTTCAGGTTTGGGGGCTTTTTAACAACCAAACCCCTGCAATCACTTTGCCACAACTTTTCCCTGAACGCTGGTGTGTTATTCGGTTTTCGTGATGTGTTTGTTCACTAATGTTCTCTAAAAAAACCTCTGGGCCTTTAAAAAACAATGTAGTTTTTGCGGGAAACAAATTACATACAAAATGTATTTATTTACAATTTAAATGACTTTTAAAAGGCAATTGTTAACACGGGATTTTTTTAAAGGGTTCAGAGAAAAAATTTGCTGAACAATGCCGCCACCCTTTAGTTTTTAATTTTCAAACATTTGTATTTTCTTTACATTTCAGAAATACTTGTGAAACTACTTTGTTTTACTCTAGACAAAATTTCAAATATCAAAAGGGCTTTTTGGGGAAAGGAGCGGGAAAAGCTCACTGCGCCCTCTTTGGTTTAACAAATCCCCCCAATTTACTTCTGTTACTGAATTTTAAAGCAAAAAGAATTTTATCAAGCCAATTCGCTATCTACATACGACCGTTTGGGGGTATTTGTCCCCATCTTTTAGAGAACGAAATGGCTTGACTGGGGGGAGGCAATGAGGAGAGATGTTCCCCTTCCTCATAAAAAATAAATAAAATACATTTTAAGTTGTGTTTAAATTTTTTAAAAAAATAGGAACAGTTCAAGGGGTAGAAAGATTTTTTCAAGGCAGTATTCCTCACCTGCGCCCAGGGGCTGGATAGAAGTTGCAGAGTAAAATGTAGACTATGACTATTTGAGCTTTTTAGCAATTTATGCTTCATTTTACCAATATTTGTAGTGAAAAAAAAAAAAAAAGCTTTCCCCTAGTTGTCAGGAAATGTCATGCTAATGTTATTTAGGCATGACATCATAAGGTACAGGCATAAGAGATGACATCACATAACCCGTTTGTACAACTGAAAAAGCATCTCTAATATACACACAAGATAATGATGACTAAATAAAAATGGAAAAAATTTATTTGCTGTGCAGATATGGGATAAAATTAACATAGTACTATGAGATGACATCGTTCTCATTTAAAGCTAGAAAAAGGGGTTTACGCGTACAATGTCGGTGAAAAAACTACCATTTGATTAGTAACAGGGGTACTTTCATGAACAAGTGACATCATTGCTCTCCAGATATGGGGTGCTATTACTACCGTACAGACATGAGATGACATCACTACTATCCAGATGTTAGAGTTGGCATGACTTTTTTCCATACATTGCATAAGAGGTGACATCGCTGTCCTCCAGTTATAAGATGACATCACTATTTTCATAAATTAAGAGTTGACATCAATACTTTCAAGAGTGACATAACATAAGAGCTTACATTACTACTGCCATACATTACATAAAAGGTGACGTCATTACTTTCATAAATTACATAAGAGGTTACATCCCTATTCCTCAAATCTGGGAAAGAGGTGACATCACTATTTTCCAGGTCTGAGATGACATCACGTGTCAGAATTAATGGAGGTGACACACTGTTCTCCAGGGCTGAGATGAACATAAGTCATGAATGACAAGGGGGTGACATCACTCCCGCAGGTCTGAATGACTTTTACTACAGGGTTTAAATGAATTACCAAAAGGATGGTGTCATCACTCCTTTGGCTGAGATGACATACTTTTTCATAAAAATTTTAAAAGAAGTGACATCATACTTTTAGTTGAGATGACAACAAAATTTTTAAAAAACATAGGGTGACATCACTTCTTCTTTTTGAGAAAGAATCACTTTTAAAAAAATTAATAAGAAAGGGCATCATTTTTTCCGTTGAGATGACACTACGTTTAAATTCATAGGGGGTGACATCACTATTTCCCCTTTAAAATGCATCACTCTCTGTTTTTAAAATTCACACTATTTAAAAAATAAAAAAGTGAATCATTTCTTCGTTGGATGACATCAAAAATTATAATACATAAAAGGGGGGCATCACTATTTTGCAAAATGGTCACTACAGTCATTTTAATTTTTAAAAAAACTGACATCATACTTTTCATAAATTACATAAGGTACATCACACTCCCCCGGTCTGGATGACATCACTACAGAGATTACATAGGGGGTACCTCACTATTTTCAGTCTAATGACTCACACAGTTATGAAATTTAAAGGAGGTAATCACTACAACAGATTACAAGGGGGTGGCTTTACTATTCTTAATCTGATATGACATCACTACAGTTATGAATTACATAGGAGGTGACATCACTGTTCTCCAGGTCTGAGATGACATCACTACAGTCATGAATTACACAGGAGGTGACATCACTACTTTCATAAATGACATAGGAGGTGGCCTCAACCCCCGGTTTGAATATACTTTTTTCAGAAATTACATAAGAGGTGACATCACAGTTCTCCGGTATCAGATTACATCACTAATGTACTGAAAAGTGATGTCATCGCCGATGCTCTGAAAGACATGACATCACTACTAACCACAGAAGGGCTGAGATGATACATAACAATCATCCCCCTCCAGGCAGTAACTTTTATGTGTCACCCATGTGAATTATTACCCGTTGGCGCTCCCTTTGGCTCCCCTCCCCGTCTATTTCAGCTTTGCACATCTGGGATTTGTGTCCCTAAAATTCGTCAGGGACCCGTTCGGCAGGGGAAAAGGGGGCCGCGCCCGACAAAAAATAAAACATGTATCATTTTCCTGGGATTCCTCAGTTCTAGAGGAAGCTGCTTTTTCACCATTCACAGAACAAAGAGGGGATTGGCAGCCCAGCTGTTCTAGAGGGAGAAAAAGGCTTCCTGCCCCTTTAAAGAGCAGCTCATCTGTGTGGCTTGCAGGGCTGGAAAGTCTTTCCCGGTGGTGGAGCAGGCGGATTGCTGAGATCCACAACAGGGGCTTCTTGTAAGTAGGCTAACAAACACAGATGGGGAGCTCAGTGTGCACTCACCAAATATGCTGCCAATGCAGCAGGGACAGCAAATGACACTGTGACTGCCCCAGCACACAGCACACCATCACTGCTGCTGTCCCCCAACTTAGGAATCCGATCCTGCAGGGGCCCCCAATGGGGAAAAGCCCCCTGCCCAAGGAAACAAGAGGTCAAGGGAAGAACAGGGAGCTCCTCAAGCAAGTCAAATGGCACCAAACTTTCAAATGGACTTGGGGTGGTCCCCTCCCTCCGTCAAAAGGGGGTCCACAGCAGGGCAAAAACAAGGGTGCTCTGCTTTTCGTGATGGACAGGAGGGTCAGTGAGGACGCCTTGGACTTGTCCAGCGGGGGGGCTTCCAGGGAAAAAGGGCTTGCTGCCCCCTGCTACTGCTTCTCCTGCAGGGTTGGAGATTGGGGAGCAGAGGGTGCAGTCCAGGGTGGTGGTGTGTCACAGACCCCCAGAGACCTCCTACTTGTCAGTCACTTACAACAACAACAGTCCAGAGCCCTGTGAGTCTCCTAGGAAGAGGCTGGGGGAGACTTCAGAGATCAAAGCCATCCAGCAGACCAGGAGACTGCTGGCCAATGCCAGGGAGAGGACCAGGGTGCACACCATCAGCGCAGCCTTCGAGGCGCTCAGGAAGCAGGTATGGACTAGCCCTCTAAGAAGAGCCCCCTGTCGTAGGGGCTGCATGTAATGGCATCAAATCTCTATTGCTAGAGTTACATTATTACTCTGCTTGACCACAGGGCTTGCGATCTAAAGTGTATCTAGGTGCATATAGCAGCATTGCTGCAGTACAACGTATGGCCCATGCAGTAATGTTACTATTTTATAATGTATCTGTATTACATTGATTGTTTCTGTATTCTGACTGACCACAGAGCTTGCAATCTAATGTGCATCTAGCTAAAGCAGCAATACTGCAGTACAACTTATAGCCCATGCAGTAATGTTACTATTTTATAATGTATCTGTATTACATTGTATCTGTATTCTGATTGACCACAGGGCTTGCAATCTAATGTGCATCTAGGTGCATAAAGCAGCATTGCTGCAGTACAACGTATGGGCCATGTAGTAATGTTATTTTATTGTACTATTAGTGCTATGTTGATTGTAACGTTACTCTCATTGACCACAGAGCTTGCAATCTAATGTGCATCTAGGTGCCTAAAGCAGCAATACTGCAGTACAACGTATGGCCCATGCAGTAATGTCACTATTTTATAATGTATCTGTATTACATTGATTGTATCTGTATTCTGATTGACCACAGAGCTTGCAATCTAATGTGCATAAAGCAGCAATACTGCAGTACAACGTATGGCCCATGTAGTAATGTTGCTATTTTACATTGTATCTGTATTACATTGATTGTATCTTTATTCTGACTGACCAAAGAGCTTGCAATCTAATGTGCATCTAGGTGCCTAAAACAGCAATACTGCAGTACAACGTATGGACCATGTAGTAATGTTATTTTATTGTACTATTAGTGCTATGTTGATTGTAACGTTACTCTCATTGACCACAGAGCTTGCAATCTAATGTGCATCTTGGTGCCTAAAGCAGCAATACCGCAGTACAACGTATGGCCCATGCAGTAATGTTACTGTATTGTACTATTATGATTCTAACTTTACTCTCATTAACCACAGAGCTTGCAAGTCTTTTATAAGATGCCTAAAGCATCGGGTGCCAAAGCACCCAATCCCGCAGTCAACTATCCCATGTTTTAATGTACTGTAGTCTATTATGATTCTAACTTTACTCTCATTAACCACAGATCTTGCAATGTTATGTTTATCTAGATGCCTAAAGCATCAATATTACAGTACAACATATGGGCCATGTATTAATGTTACTATATTGTGATATTAATATTACATTGATTGTAACTTTACTCTCATTGACCACAGAGCTTGCAATCTAATGTGCAACTAGGTGCCTAAAGCATCATTGATGCAGTACAACAAATAGCTCATGTAGTAATGTTGGTTTGTTACATTATATCTGAATTACAAGTATTATATTTTTATTGCATATTTACTATGCTTGATCATAGAGTTTGCAATCTAATGTGTATCTAGGTGTATAAAGCAACAGCAACAATCTAACAGTATGACCTATAGCCCATATAGTGATGTTACTACCATATATTGCACTGTTGCATAGCACTACTCTTACCAGCCACTAGAGCTTACATTCTAATGGTATGGGTGGAGATGATAATAATATAATATATATGTGTGTATATACATATGTGTATATATACATATGTATACGTGTATATATATATGTGTATATATGTATATATATGTGTATAGCAGCATATATATATATAGCAGCACCATATTCCGCAGAGCTTTACAATATAGGGGTTATAAGTACAGAACATGCAGTGGAACATATAGCCTATGTGGTTATGTTACTTTTTTACACTATATCTGCATTGTTAGAATTACATTAAATCTTTGCTTGGCCGCAGAGCTTGCAATTTATTAGTGTTTCTAGGTGCATAAAACAGCATTGTTGCAGTACAAGATATAGTGCAATATAGTAACATTATTACATGGGCTACATCTGTATAACTAGTATTACATTGACTGCAGCATTTACTCTGCTTGGCAACAGAACTTGCAATCTAATGTGATGGATAGTTACAGTAAAAAAAACTTTGCTGCAATACCATCTATGAAAACAGAGCTTGCAATCTAATGTGTATCTAGGTACATAAGGCATCATTGCTGCAGTACAACCTATAGCCAGTAATGTTACACTTTACCATAGCACTAGTTCTACCAGACAGCAGAGCTTACACTCTAATGGTTAGCTAAATGAAAATGCATTGCTGCAATACCATGTATGGCCAGCAGAGCTTACAATCCACTCTTGCAGAGGGGGTTAATGAATGCTGACTAACACCGATACAAGGATATAGCCCTTGAGATATTGGAACAAGTTTCCGTACTACATATATTTACACAGATAGGACACTGAATACCCAGACACACAGACGGACAAGATGTGACCAATGTTCACTGGGTAAAAAAAAAAAAACCTGGCACCATTGCTGGAAGTTAGCTTCATGCCTGTGTGAACTCTGCATGTAGGAGACTTGTTAACACCAGACGTCTGTGGGAGGGTAATGGTGCCAGTACAGGGCGGCCATAGGTGTGACTATAGCTCATACAGTGACTGATAATGGACTGGTAATCTGAGCAATGTGATCTCTTTCAACCAATAGAAAACAGAAATAGAAACTCATTCGATAGTCGTAAAGTTTTTACCTCCTTTGCAACTTCACGCTTAATAAATCTGTAATAAGGGACAATGCTTTTGTAAATCGGGTGGGGGGGGGGGGGGGGCAGATTCAGTCACTTTGCAGCAACTGGAATGATCCTGCATTTAGAAGTATAGGAAAATAGCAATGAATGAGTTGCAATACCAGACATAGTCTGTGCTCAAGGGTAGCGCTGTTTCAAGGAGTGAGGCTGCAGAGCATGCTATGTGACCTGGTAAGAAGTCAGTGTGTAGGGAGGGGGGCACTGTGACATCTCCTATTGTGACTGGTGGATCCTCTGTTACCTATACACATTGGGGTCATCTTTAAGTTGTAACCCTCAAAAGCGTAGCTACAGGGGGTGCAGAGGCAGCAGTTGCTACCGGGCCCTGCAGCCTCAGGGGGCCCAAAAGTCCTTCTGCCACATAAGGAGACACCAGCATTGTAAAGGGCACATGGTAGCTGGGGGGGGGGGCCCATTTCAGTTTTTGCACTAGGGCCCAGGAGCTTCAAGTTATGCCTCTGGTAAAACTGCTTGTACTGATCAGTAGCAAACTACTGAAAATCTTTCTCTACAGAACAGGAAGTGTCGGACTATTATCAGGCCTAGTGGCCAAAGTGAGAACTGCAGGGTTTAAGATTTTTTTTTTTAAATGTTGAAAATGATATGAAAAATTAAAAAAAAGTAACCAAAAATTCTTAAAAATGTGTTTAACATGAAAACTTGAGTTAAAGGGGTTTTGCCACGATCTCATTTCATACCTCCTGTATCCAGCTCTTCAGCTCTGTGTGCTCAGAAGGGGGCGTGTGTGATTTGTTTGAATTGCCTATCATGTGACCCAGCAGGATGACATCACCAGGCCTCTCCTCTCTGTAGTCAAAGAAAGGTCTGTTTATGTACAGAGCTGTGAGTAGCTACATTGTAGCTCAGAGGTAAAACTTTTGCCTGCAGGCACAAGGGTCCTCGGTTCAAATCCCTGCAGGAACCAAACCTGTGTTTTGTTTTTTTTCTCTTTATCAAGGCACAGACCTGATTGAGGTTTTTTTTAAAATGTATTTGCACTGTTTGACTAATTACTAAGGAGCACCGAGGACGGGAGTAGAATGACAGCACCTGGGGTTTGAACACCAGTAGCTGCCTGAGAGGAGAGGTGATGTCTGAGCATGTGCGACCAGGACTGAGGAGCTCTGAGCCCTGGTCGTATCCCCTGGAGACGAGCGGTAAACAATGGATCACTAAAGTAGAAGCTAAAACAAAAACGGTGCCGAATTTTTAATAATAATGAATGGTGAAAATGTTTATTATTTAATTTACAAACTTCCCACGTCAATTTTACTTCGTGGCAAAACCCCTTTAAGTCATTTTCTGATGACACATTCCCTTTAAGGGATTCATTTTTGGGGCCCACCCTACTGACACTGTATATTACTGGACATCCTGCACACTACACTTGCTTTCTGCCTCTCTTTCTGACAAGCAGCCTCAGCCCTGTCCACTGGGGCTCTCCTCAGCTCCTTTGTGGGCCAGTCTGAGCCTGGACCCTGCCCATGATAATAAACATTTTTAAATAAGGAGAGCTGACAACCTTTTATTCCACACTCTTGTTATGGCCCAGCACGGCAGCAGTCAAGGCCAAAAAGAAGCGGCAAGCTGTACGCCACAGCTCATTTACATGGTAAAGGCTGGCGAAGTTATCTATTCTGAGGGGGTCCCGCCACTAGGTTTACTCCAGAATCTCAGATTTCATTGAGAACAAAGGATAATCACCTATAGGTAAAATAAGCAATTACACTATAGATTCTCCATGGAGTACAAGCAAAATGATTGCATAGAATCTGCAACCGGACAAAGGTAACAAATCTGAGAGTCACCTGCTGGAGCTATAAGTCACAGCACATTCAGCCTTTCAGTCCTGGAGTCATAGCTCGGCACCATCTGCTCACCATCAGGTTGTCAATGTCAGCTCCACACACAGAAAGTGCTGGCACCAGGATCAAGTTATCTCCCACAATGACAGATGAACAGTGACCTGTAACCTTCCTTCAGTCATTGCTGTCAGTACCAGCCCTGACTGTGTGATTATATCATAATACATAATACATTATATAAGAATATACACTACATAATTACACATTATAGATTATATATTATAGGTTAGATATATCATAGATAATATACTGTGTGATTATATCATAATACATAATACATTATATAAGAATACACAACATAATTACACATTACAGATTATACATCATAGGTTATATATAATATAGATAATATATCATAATACATTATATAATAATATACACAACATAAAAAATATAATATAATTATTATTATTTTTATTATAGGTTATATAATGTGTGTTTCTATCATAATATATGATAGATTACATATATTATAGATAATACACTGTGTGATTGTATCATAATATATAATACACCATATAATAATCTACACAACATAATAACACGTTATATAATGTGTGATTCTATCATAACATATTATAGATTACATATATTATAGATAATATACTGTGTGATTATGTCATAATACATTATATAATAATATACACAACATAAAAGTACATTATAGATTATATATTGCAGGTTATATAATGGGTGATTCCATCATAATATATTACAGATTACATATATTATAGATAATACACTGTGTGATTGTATCATAATATATAATACACCATATAATAATCTACACAACATAATATCACGTTATAGATTATATATTATAGGTTAGATATATTACAGATAATATACTGTGTGATTATATCATAATACATTATATGATAATATACACAACATAAAAATACATTATAGATTATATATTATAGGTTATATAATGGGTGATTCTATCATAATATATTATAGATGACAAATATTACAGATAATATACTGTGTGATTGTATCATATTATATATTATAAAATAATATAGATCACAATAGATGAAATATTATAAATGATAGGCTGTGAAATTATATCATAGTATATTATACATTATAGATTATATATTAGGTATTACATAATATTATAGATTATATACTGTGCGATTATATAATTTATTACACATTATATATTACATATTATATACTGTGTCATTTTGTCATAATATATTTTACATTATATAACAATATAGATCATATATTTTACATTTTATAATACTATACATTATATTATGTGATTATATCATAATATATTATACATTATATCATAATCTAGACTAGTATAGATTATATATTAGGCATTAAATAATATTATACATTATAAACTGTGTGATTATATCATTGTATATTATACATTATATAAATATTATAGTTTATATACTGTGTGAATATGTTGTAACATCTATATTGTTATATAATGTATATTATGATTATCCTATTTATTTTACATTATATAATATTATACATTATATACAATGATTATATTGTAACATATTATACATTATAATAATATAGATTATATATGATGCATTAGATAATATACTTTATTTACTGTGTATTATATAATATATTACACATTATATTACAATATAGATTACTATATATTATTGTATATATTTTACATTATATAATATTTTACGTTATACACAGTGATTATATAATAATATACATTATATAGTAAAGAGTATATATTTACTAATATACATATACATTATTTACTGTGGATTATATAATATATTACATTTTATATAATGATATATTGTACATTATACATTCTAGATTATATATATGATAGATTATATAATGCAGTCATAGATTATGATATAACACCACACATTATCAGCATTTATGCCAAGTCACCCAACGATATCCGCTCTTCTGCACCCTTTTGTGGCATTTTACTACAATCAAGGGCAGGCAATGAGGCAGTTGCCAAGGGCTTGGAGTCTGAGGGTCACACAAGCCTCCATCCACTGGAATTATTTAGCATTAGAGAAAACTTCAGAAAACTCTCCTATAGAAGTCAATGGGTCTGCTCCTGTTCACAGGCTCCTATGTCCATGAAGCTGCTGTAAAGCATCTCTCCAAATGCTGCTAAAATCAGCTCAAATAGGATGGCCGTCCCCAATAATCATATACAAACAACAAAATTGAGAAATCTACAATCAGAACATAACAACGGCTAAGAGGAAAAGAATATGGATCAGGGTCTTGTTTTAATAAGTAAGAAAAAAAATTGGCGACATATTCCCTTTAATGGCCCCTAGGCACCACAGTCCGACACTGGCAGGGTCTAACCACTGCATTCTCACACTTCTGCCACACATGGTGCTGACTGCAGATGCCCACTGTATGGTACACAGCCATGGCTCAATATATACAGAAGAACTTGCACATTTGCAGATTTCAAGCTCCCGCCTGTAACTTGATTCTCCATTTTGTGTAGGGTCGGAAACACAAATCATACGTCGAATGGGGCTGTACGTCCACATTCCTGTGATTAAGGATTACAAGCAATTCACATAACATACATTGACTTAATAATAATTCATTTCTGTACATACAGAAAGCTCTTGAGTTGCCCCTTATATCAAGTCATCAAATACTGTGCAGCTATTTTTTTTAATTATATCTGTTTCTGGGAAAGCTGGGTGATAGCCAATATTGCCTCCATGTAAGCTCCCACATGGGTTGTCATCTTGCTTTTCTAAAGCCCTAAGTGGTAAATTGACCAAGACTTGCAGTGACTCTTTCCCGGCTCCTCTGTTTATAGTTATTTCCACATTTGCTGTTCAGGACTCTGGGAAAGCTGAGAAACTACAACTCTATGGGCTGTTATGGCGGCCAAGAGTGGATGAAAGAAATATAACTTAGCAAATACATACATACAGGCTCGGACTGGTCCACAATGGAGCAGGAGAAACCATTAGTTGGCCCCTGGACATAGTGGGCCCTTTGGCATGGTGGGCCACAGAGTCCTGGTGCTGCTTTGCAGGGAGAAAGCAAGAGGTATGTGCTATCATTTACAACAGCTGTAGTGTGGGCCCCAAGAATCACCTCCACTGGTGGGCCCTAAGAATTAAACCCACTGGTGGGACCTAAGAATGAACTCCACTGGTGGGCCACAGAAATCAGCTGCAATGTAGGTTACAAGAATCAACTCTACTGGTGGGCCCCAAGAATCGACTCTCCGGCTGGGCCCCAAGAACCAACCCCACTGGTGGGACCCAAGAATTAAACCCATGGGTGGGCCCCAAGAATCAACTCTACTGCTGGGCCTCAAGAACCACCCCACTGGTGGGACCCAAGAATTAAACCCACTGATGGGCCCCAAGAATTAACTCTACTGCTGGGCCCCAAGAACCAACCCCACTGGTGGGACCCAAGAATTAAACCCACTGGTGGGACCTAAGAATGAACTCCACTGGTGGGCCACAGAAATCAGCTGCAATGTAGGTACGAACAACTCACTGTGGGCCAAGAATCGATCACTGCTGGCACAGTGGTACAGAATTAACCCTGGTGGGCCCCAAGAATCAACTCTACTGCTGGGCCCCAAGAACCAACCCCACTGGTGGGACTCAAGAATTAAACCCACTGATGGGCCCCAAGATAATCTACTGCTGGGCCCCAAGAACACCCACTGGTGGGACCCAAGAATAAACCACTGATGGGACCCAAGAATGAACTCCACTGGTGGGCCAAAAAGGAATTCTAAACCCACTGGTGGGCCCCAAGAATTAGACTCTACTGCTGGGCCCCAAGAACCAACCCACTGGTGGGATCCAAGAATTAAACACCCCATGCGCTAGATGGGCCCAATAAAGTATTAACTCTACTGCTGGGCCCCAAGAACCAACCCCACTGGTGGGACCCAAGAATTAAACCCACTGGTGGGACCTAAGAATGAACTCCACTGGTGGGCCACAGAAATCAGCTGCAATGTAGGCTACAAGAATCAACTCTACTGGTGGGCCCCAAGAATTTCGACCCTCCCTACTAGCTGGGCCCCAAGAACCAACCCCACTGGTGGGACCCAAGAATTAAACAACCCACTGGATCGGGCCCCAAGTAAAATTAACCTACTGAGTCTTGCGGCCCCAAGAACCAACCCCACTGGTGGGACCCAAGAATTAAACCCACTGGTGGGCCCCAAGAATCAACTCGACTGCTGGGCCCCAAGAACCCACCCCACTGGTGGGACCCAAGAATCACCTCCACTTGTGGGCCCCAAGAATCAACTCTACTGCTGGGTCCCAAGAATCAACTCTACTGCTGGGCCCCAAGAACCAACCCCACTGGTGGGCCCCTAGAATAAATTCCACTGGTGTTTCCCCAAGAATCAACTTCACTGCTGGCCTCAAGCACCCCAGTCCAACACTGCATATTTGCATTTAGTGTATCCAGTCTACCAGTGGGGGGGGGGTACTTAGATAGTGCACTAACCTTTCCTATAGGATCTTTAAGACAAAACTACAATTTTGTTGGTGTCTGCAGCAGTCACTCAGAAGTAGTCTGGGTGGTGACGCCGGTAAACAGGGGGGGGGGGCCGCCAGGTTGTGTTTTGATCAAATATTGCTACATTTTGTTCTCAGAGAACGCTGAGTATTTCAATATTTGCTCTTCATGTTTGTAGATAATACACCACATGGATACAATGTCACAGCGACATCCATATCCTTCTTCCCTTCTAATTGTTTCACGTTGTGAAGACAGTAAAGGGGTTATCTCATAAGTTATTTTCAAACCAGGCCTGCTTTTAAGAGAGAGTTTAAAGTAATTTGCGGTGTTTTTTGGCATAAAAAAATATACTTTTTTCATCATTTTGTGCTTCCCTGTGTCCTCTTTGGTGCTGGTGGGATATGGCTCTGAGAATCAGTCTCCTTCCCCTTCTGGCAGCAGACAGCATTGTCTTCCTATTGTCTCTGTAGAAGGAGTCTTCTTATTCTTGCCACTGCAGAAGCTGTGCTGCTTGACTAATAAGCAATGCAGAAAGCTATTTCTATTGGTTGCTCTGCAGTAAATGGAGGATCAGTATGCAGAGACCTGGCTGTGGGAGTAGTGACTGAGCATGTGTGTCCACCAGCACCCAGCTCATTAGGTGGACATGCACATTGCTATATACTGTGAATAAAGGCTTACTATGCAGAGACTTAGGTGTGAGAGTAGTGACTGAGCATGTGTGTCTACCAGCACTCAGATAATAAGAAGGACGTACCCATTGCTATACACTGGGAACAGAGGAGCACTATGCAAAGATCTGTCTGTATATGTGTGTGGAGGGTGAGAGGGGGTTGTCTGAGCATGTGTGTCCACCAGCACCCAGTTCATTAGGTGGACATTCAACTTGCTATAGACTGTGAACAGAGGTTCACTATGCAGAGACTTAGGTATGGGAAGAGTGGCTGAGCATGTGTGTCCATCAGCACTCAGGTCCACCAGCAATGTGAACAGAGGAGTACTATGTGTGTGTGGAAGGGAGGGGGGTTGTCTGAGCATATGTGTCCACCAGCACTCAGGTTATTAGGAGGATGTGCATATTGCTATACACTGTGAATAGATGATCACTGTGTAAAGACCTAGCTGTGTTTGTATGTGGAGGGGAGGGGGTGTTTGAGCATGTGTGTCCACCAGCATTCAGCTTATTAAGTGGACGTGCACATTGTTAAATACTGTAAACAAAGGAATACTATAGCCAGCCCTAGCGGTGTAGAAGATGACCGAGCATGTGTGTCCACCAATACTCCGTTCCTTAGGTGGATATGCACATTACTATACACTGTTGACAAAGAATGTCTATGCAGAGATCTGGCTGTGGGAAGGAAGAGCAGTGACTGAGCACGTGTGAACAGAGGAGCACTATGCAAAGACCTGCCTGTATGTGTGTGTATGTGAGGGGAAGGAGGAGAGGGGGTTGTCTGAGCATGTGTGTCCACCAGCACCTAGCTCATTAGATGGACATGCACATGGCTGTACACTGTGAACAGAAAATTACTATGCAGAGACTTAGATGTGGGGACATTGACTGAGCATATGTGTCTACCAGAATTCAGCTCATTAGGTGGACATGCACATTGCTATACACCAAGGGTCTGCAACGTGCGGCTCTCCAGCTGTAGGGAAACTACATCTCCCATCATGCCCACTGATATAGGTGATATCAATGCAGGATGGGAGTTGTAGTTTCCTAACAGCTGGAGGGCCGACATTGCAGACCACTGGTATACACAGTTGACAAAGAATATCTATGCAGAGACCTGGCTGTGGGAAGAATGAGCATGTGTATCCACCAGCACTCCACTCATTAGGTGAACCTGCACATTGTGATACCCTTATAATACCAGGTGACAGTATATTATGTATATTAAGTAAATGTAAGTCGCAAACGTCAATCATTTTTTATGATATTTAAAGGGGTTATCTCACTTCAAGGATTGCTGCTTTTTATGTTAAAGATCTTGCAAAAACAAGACACTTTGCAATATGTGTCCATTAACAGCGTCCTACCTATTCCTAGATATCCCCTCTTGTATGGGCTGCATCAGCTCCTCAGGTCACTATAGCTACAGACTTGTTCAATCTCTCCCGATAGGCTGCCAGCGCTGGTTGCTGTAGCTACAGACATGTTTGATCTCTCCTGATAGGCTGCCAGCACTGGTTGCTGTAGCTACAGACCTGTTCCATCTCTCCCGATAGGCTGCCAGCGCTGGTTGCTATAGCTACAGACCTGTTTGATCTATCCTGATAGGCTGCCAGCACTAGGATGCTATAGCTACAGAACCTGTTTGTTTCTTCCTGAAGGTGCCAGCACTGGTTGCTATAGCTACAGACCTGACTTCTACTGCAGCCTAGTAGAAGCCAGTAAACACGCCCCTGAATTCAAAGTGAAACCAAGAAAACAGGATGAATCGATGTAGTGAGACGAACCCTTTAATGGTAGGACTACTTCTTTAGGCGATCTGTGATTTTAGCTATCTCGTGAGATATAATAGCGTCATTGTGACCTGTAATTGGGGACCCTACCAGTAACTATTCAATTGGGCGGGCTGTCCAGCACATTTCAAGTGTCCAACACAAAATACTGACACCCTGTGTTTCCCCAGCGTTCCCCAGACTGGAGAGCAGAAGGTGTCAGTGTTTTGTGTTGGACACTTGAAATGTGCTGGGCAGCCCGCCCAATCGAATACTAGAGGCGTCATCAATTGGTTATGAGCCAGCATGGTGCAACACATGTAACCGTATAACTGACACCCTTTATATAGCCTTATCTGTATGCCATCGTAATGCTAGCAATCACGCCGCTCATGGATAGCAGGAGTGTGAGTTGTTATCAGTATTTTTGCATTTGTGCAATCTCCCATGTATGCTATTGTGACTTTTCTGTATGCTTGTGTGAACTGGTACTTATCCAATGTGTAGTTTTTTACGTAGGCAGCTGCCCCCCTATTGGATGGAAATGTGAGCAACTGTTCATTAGTGATCTGCACGTGTTCTATTTCTCCCAGGTAGCACTGGGACTTATACTGCCTCCTATTGGGATTAGTTCATCGTCCAGCCATTGAGCTGTAAGTATGGCCGTGTGACTGTGTTTTTAAGCAAGTAATGTCCCCTTTTTCTGTGACCCTACCAGTAAATGGAATGATAGGACTTCTGGGGCTCTTTCAATCTCTGTGCTCCTTCAGCTTCAAAGGGGTATTCCCATCTCAGACATTTATGGTGTAATCGATAGGATATGTCATACATGTCTGATAGTTGTGGGTCCCACTTCTGGGACCTGCACCTATTTTAGGAACAGTCCCCGGAAACTCCCTGTTCAGCAAATAAGAAGTGGCTGCACTTGCACGGTTACTCTCTAATCATTTTAGTGTGCTTGGTTATACTCCGAGCTCCCATAGAAATGAATGGAGAGTGCCACCCATGCGCCTCATGCTCATCACCTCAGCTAGCCGAGACAAGGACAAGAGGTCAGAGGACCACTGTTGTCAAGATAGGTGCAAATATAGATATGCCATAAATGTATGAGTTTGGAATAACACTTTTATCTTTATCAAATTATCAAATTATTGGGTCAGGTAAGAAGATTGGACCTTCAGAAATACCGTAAAGCAACGACTTTTTTAGGTACATTGCAGAACATACGAGGGAAATTGCTTAGTGGACAATTACATATTGTAAAGGTATTTTGAAAACCTGTTCGAAATTTGCCTCCAGATAGTAACTTAAAGGGGTTTTGCCACTATAGACAATGATGGCATATCATTTTTGACCTGTTCCTTAAAGGTGTGTTTCCACCGTAGACGTTGATTGCATGTCACAAGAAAATTCGATCAAGGTTTGATAGTACCTATCTATCTCAGGAGCGGGCCCCTAAAAGTGTCGTCTCAGAATAGAGAGCTTGTGCAGGACTCTCCATTCTGTTCTATGGGAGTTCTGAGTACAGGTGAGCGGAGTGTTCTATACTCGAAACTCTCATAGAACAGAACAGAGAGTTCTTCACGAGTGGTTCTCTGTTCTGAGCTGTCACTTTCGGTGGTCCGCTCCCAGAGGTGGGACCTGCACCTATCAGACTTTGATGGCATATCCTATTTACGCGCTATCAAAGTGGGAACACCCCTTTAATATATGCTGTCAAGAGTCTAAAAAGGGGAGATACTGGGTCCCATTTATCAAAACTGTCAGTAAGTAGCATTAAGACTGTCTTTTTTGCCCATAGCAACCAATCAGAGCTAAGCTTACATTCTTCCAGAGCAGTATAAAAAAAATGAAAGCTGGTCTCTGATTGGTTGCTATGGGCTCTGGTCTGTTGCTATGGGCAACAAAGACAGTCTTACAATTTTGATAAATGAGGCCCAATATGTAAGATCTGAGATGCCACAAGGTGACAAATATTTTGCACTTAGTTGATGAATGTGACTAGTTGGAATTAGTCCCTTTAAGGACTCTTTGCATGCTGGGTGACCATCCCTGTGACCGCTGTAATAGTGATCATTAACCAGCAAAGGGTAGAAATACAGTATATAATTTCAAGACTTCTATTTACTTGTCATTTTCTATTTAAAGGGGATGTATCGCTTCATCAGTTCGGCTGTTTTCTTGAAGCTTGATTCTCTCAGTTCCTGAAATCCAGGGGCGTTTCTTGCCCTTCCAGCTGGGTGTTTCTTAACAGAAGGGGGATGACATCATCCCCCCCTTCACTCTTCGTGCTCGCTCCCGAGTCAGTGTGCCCCCCCCTCTGCGTCCACATGTCACTGTCCTCTCCCTATGCAGTCTTATTTTGTAAGAGCTGTTTACATACCACAGGCCTGCATTCAGTCTAGACAGCCTTTTATGAACTCAGAGCACTGATCTCTTCTCCTCTCACAGCTGGAGGTTTGTTACAGTTGAATCCAGTCTTCTATGAACTCATCCAGAGCACCAAGGCACAATTCTGCTGTTTTCTGATTGTAGAAGCAGCTTCAGTGTCACTGAGGAGCCTGGTGGCTGTATAGAGTGAAATTGTTGCCGGCCCCTTACACGCAGGAGCATTAGGCACCGAGGCACAATTCTGCTGTTTTCTGATTGTAGAAGCAGCTTCAGTGTCACTGAGGAGCTGCTGGCTGTATAGAGTGATATTGTTGCCGACCCCATATTCTGAGTGAGAGAGGCAGGAATGCACGCTCCCGTGAATACGACCGGGGGCCGAACAGAATGTAAATTAGGGTCGATAATACCCTATAACAGTACCTTGCAATTCTGATTGTTATCACATTTTGTGATTGTATCATTTGTCAAGTTCGGATGAAACCTAATAAATATATATATAAAAAAAAGAAAAAAAAAAAAGAATGTAAATTAGTAGAGCCGTGAGCCAATGAAATGAAAGGAGGTGGGATCCGACCGGCTCTGGGGAACAGTGTTTACACAAAAGGGAGACTGTGAAAACAAGACAGCTTTGCAAAAGACATCCAATTGCAAAATTGCTTGTTTTCACTGTCCCCTTATTCTGAAGGCCATTAAATGAAATGATACAACCCCTTTAAAGTTGACTTCTGGCTGTTCCTGAATTGTCAATTTTATTAAATCCTTGTATTCTCCATGAAATAACAATCCTGGAGCCTCTTCTCTTATATCTCTGTGCTGTGCTGTTCCTCTGTTATTCCTTCTAGAAATGTATCACTGAATCTGTCAACTGGGCGTTACCATTTGAGGATGTACCTTAGACAGTGTGACATTGTCCAATCAGTGCTGACAGTCACCAATTGGTAACACCCATCTGACAGATTCAGCGATACATTTCCAGGAGGAATAACAGAGGAACAGCACAACACAGAGATATAAGAGAAGAGGCTCCGGAGTTGTTATTTCATAGGGAACAAAAGGATTTACTAAAATCAGACCTTTTAGGAGAGGTCACGGCTCCTCCTTTAAGATACTGACCCAGCTGTACCGTAGCCATTTTAGCGTTTTTTTGCTCATGTAACCTAATCAATAGCAGAGACCGAAAATTCCTTCCTGGATGTTTTCGGATCGTGGATTTCTTGTTCCCGAGGAACGTTGCTGTGTGAGACCTGGTTGGCGCTCACGTCCATTGTTCTGTCTGTCCGCACAGGAACTCGTTTCGGGATAAATAGAAGATTAGACTAAACAATGAGCTGAGTTGTCATCTGGAACCTGTTACTGACCCCACAGCTCTCAGACCCGTATTATTATATTATCAACCTAATGCCATATCCAAGACGTGTACTCAAAGCATGTCCTGATCACTGTGTAGGAATTTCATAGGTGTCGCTTATCTTCAGAAATATAGGGCCTTATGTACGAAAACTGTTTAGGTCTAAGACTTTCTTTGTTGCCCATAGCAACCAGTCAGAGCCCATAGCAACCAATCAGAGCTCCCCTTTAATTAAATTTAGTGCTCGGAAAAAATGAAAGAGGAGCACTGGTTGGTTGCTATGGGCAACAAAGAAGGTCTTACACCTAGACAATTTTCATACATGAGACCCTATGTCTGTATTGATGTGCATTAAAGGGGTTGTCTCACTATATTGATTCATCTCACCTCAGTCCTGTTTTCTTGGTGTAATTTTGAATTCAGGGGCGTACTTACTGGCTACCACTAGGGCTGCCATTTTTTTTTGAAAAGAAGCAGGTCTGTAGCTATAGCAACCAGTGCTGGCAGCCTATCATGAGAGATTGAACAGGTCTGTAGCTAAAGTAACCAGTGCTGGCAGCCTATCAGGATAGATCAAACAGGTCTGTAGCTATAGCAACCAGTGCTGGCAGCCTATCAGGATAGATCAAACAGGTCTGTAGCTATAGTAACCAGTGCTGGCAGCCTATCAGGATAGATCAAACAGGTGTGTAGTTATAGCAACCGGTGCTGGCAGCCTATCAGGAGAGATTGAACAGGTGTGTAGTTATAGCAACCAGTGCTGGCTGCCTATCATGAGAGATTGAACAGGTCTATAGCTCTAGCGACCAGTGCTGGCAGCCTATCATGAGAGATTGAACAGTGGTCGGTGTAGCTATAGGGTTGACCCTTGGAGAAAAGCTGATGCAGCCCTTACAAGAGGGGATAATCTAGAAATAGGTAGGACACTGTTAATGGACACATATTGCAAAGTGACTTGTTTTTGAAAGTTTTTTTTACATAAAAAGCAGCAATCCTTGTAGTGAGACAACCCCTTTAATATTCCAGGTTTAGGCCTAGTTGGTGCATTTTCATTAACAGGGTTTTGCCATGAAGCACAATTCATTTCTGCCTTCTCTGAGGCCTGCTTGTAGCTCGCTATGAGCTGGCCTCAGAGATTGGAATGATGGCCGTTCTTGCTCATTTTTCCCCATTTATTTCTATGCGGATTCTGAGTATAGATGAGCAAAACTTGCTCAACTGTATTCAAAACTCCATAGACAAGCATGGGGAAAAGCTGCGCAAGCGTGGCCATCCTCCCGTTCAATGAGGCCAGTTCATAGCGAGCTACCAGCTGACTTTAGAAAGCGGTATACTCAGAACCACCATAGAAAAGAAAGGGGAGAACTCCCTACTGTCTGAGGTCAGCTACGTAACGAGCTATGGGCCGGTCTCAGAAAGGGATTTCTAAGGCCATGTCTACACAGCACTGGATTTTGGTTGGTTTTTCAGCGGATTCAGTATTTTGAATCTGCCGAAAATCTGACTGTACCCAACGCTGTGTAGCCCTCACTAAAAAAATCTGTGCTGTAGTTTATGCAGCACAGATCTTTTACTGAGGGTTTCCCAAACCGTTCAGTGGAATATAGAACATGCTGTATATTCCGATGCACCGCCATCTAATTCCAAGTGCACCCCATGTACTGGGCGCCCGGGAATCAGAAATGTTTTTGCACAAAAAAAATGGTGCTGCGGCGCAGTCCAGCCATGGTGAAATGCCAGCGGATTTTGGGCAGCATTTTCAAATTGCTGTGTAGACCTAGCCTAAGAGTGTATCTACCTGACCCAAGATACGACAAACTAAAATTTGAAACTATGGAGAACAAAGGGCGACCTGTATGATTGTTGGCGCTGACAGACCAGTTCTAAATAGCTTTAAAGCAGTGTAGAATGCGCCAGAATGTATGAAGCTGTTCTTCTGCAGGTCATACATTCAGGGCGTTGTAGAGCCAAAAACCACAGTCTGGCTCAGGCACCACCCTTTACCCTGGGTCTGTTCTTCTGCAGGTCATACATAAGGGGGAGTGTAGAGCCAATACCACAAGTCTGGCCAGGGCACCACCTTTACCCTGTTTGGTTTCTTCTGCAGGTCATACATACAGGAAGCAGTGTAGAGCCAATACCACAAGTCTGGGTCAGGCACCACCTTTACCCTGTCGGCTGTTCTTCTGCAGGTCATAAATACAGGGACGTGTAGAGCCAATTACCACCCAAGTCTGGCTCAGGCACCACCTTACCCTGGTCTGGCTGTTCTTCTGCAGGTCATACATACCCCGGGCAGTGTAGAGCCAATACCAAAGTCTGGCTCAGGCACCACCTTTACCCTGGTTCTGTTCTTTGCAGGTCATACATACAGGGCAGTGGGAGAGCCAAAAACCACAAGTCTGGCTCAGGCACCACCTTTACCCTGGTCTGGCTGTTCTTCTGCAGGTCATACATACAGGGCAGTGTAGGGCAATACCACAAGTCTGGCTCAGGCACCACCTTTACCCTGGTCTGTTCTTCTGCAGGTCATAAATACAGGGCAGAGTAGAGACAATACCACTAGTCTGGCTCAGGCACCACCTTTACCCCGGTTTTGGCTGTTCTTCTGCAGGTCATACATACAGGCAGTGTAGAGCCAATAAACCCAAGTCTGGCTCAGGCACCCACCTTACCCTGGTCTGGCTGTTCTTCCTCAGGTCATACATACAGGGCAGTGTAAGCCCAAAACCACAAGTCTGGCTCAGGCACCACCTTTACCTGGTCTGGCTGTTCTTCTGCAGGTCATACATACAGGCAGTGTAGAGCCAATACCACAGTCTGGCTCAGGCACCACCTTTACCCTGGTCTGGCTGTTCTTCTGCAGGGCACATACAGGGCAGTGTAGGCCAAAACCACAAGTCTGGCTAGGCAAACCCCCTTTACCCTGGTTCTGTTCTTCTGCAGGTCAACATACAGGGAGTGTAGAGCCAATACCACAAGTCTGGCTCAGGCACCACCTTTACCCTGGCTGTTCATCTGCAGGTCAAACATACAGGGCAGTTAGAGCCAATACCACAAGTCTGGCTCAGGCAACACCTTTACCCTGGTCTGTTCTTCTGCAGGTCATACATACAGGCAGTGTAGAGCCAATCCACAAGTCTGGTCTAGGCACCACCTTTACCTGGTCTGGCTGTCCTTCTGCAGGTCATACATACAGGGCGTGTAGTGCCAATACCCCAAGTCTGGCTCAGGCACCACCTTTACCCTGGTCTGGCTGTTCTTCTTGCAGGTCATACTTTCAGGGCAGTGTAGGCCAATACCACAAGTCTGGCTCAGGCACCATCTTTACCCTGGTCTGGCTGTTCTTCTGCAGGTCAATACATACAGGGCAGTGTAGGGCCCAATCCACAAGTTCTGGCTCAGGCACCACCTTTACCTGGTCTGGCTGTTCTTCTGCAGGTCTTTCATACAGGGCAGTGTTGGCCAATACCACAAGTCTGGCTCAGGCACCACCCTTTACCCTGGTCTGTTTCCTTTTGCAGGTCATACATACAGGGCAGTTGGAGGGCCCAATACCCAAGTCTGGCTCAGGCACCCTTTACCCTGGCTGGCTGTTCTTCTGCAGGTCATACATACAGGGCAGTGTAGAGCCAATTTCCACAAGTCTGGCTCAGGCACCCACTTTACCATGGTTCTGGGTTTTTCTGAGGTCATACATACAGGGCAGTGTAGAGCCAATACCACAAGTCTGGCTCAGGCACCACCCTTTTCCCTGGTTGGGTGTTTTTCTGCAGGTCATACATACAGGGCAGTGGGAGAGGGCCCAATACAACAAGTTTGGCTCAGGCACCACCTTTTCCCTGGTCTGGCTGTTCTTTGCAGGTCATACATACAGGGCAGTGTAGAGCCCAATAACCCAAAGTCTGGCTCAGGCACCACCTTTACCCTGGTCTGGCTGTTTTTCTGCAGGTCATACATACAGGGCAGTTTTAGAGCCAATACCACAAGTCTGGCTCAGGCACCACCTTTACCCGGTTCTGTTCTTTGCAGGTCATACATACAGGGCGTGTTAGAGCCAATACCACAAGTCTGGCTCAGGCACCACCTTTAACCCTGGGGCGGTGTTCTTCTGCAGGTCATACATAAAGGGCAGTGTAGAGGCAATACCACAATCTGGCTCAGGGGACCACCTTTACCCTGGTTGGCTGTTCTTTGCAGGTCATACATTAAGGGCCAGTGTAGAGCCAATACCACAAGTCTGGCTCAGGCACCACCTTTACCCTGGTTCTGTTCTTCTGCAGGGCTTTCATACAGGCAGTGTAGAGCCAATATCCACAAGTCTGGCTCAGGCACCACCTTTACCTGGTCTGGCTGTTCTTCTGCAGGTATACAAAACAGGGGGCAGTGTAGAGCCAAATACCACAAGTCTGGCTCAGGCACCACCTTTAAACCCTGGTCTGGCTGTTCTTGCCAGGTCATACATACAGGGCAGTGTTTGAGCCAATACCACAAGTCTGGCTCAGGCACCACCCTTTTCCCTGGTCTGGCTGTTCTTCTGCAGGTTATACATACAGGGCAGTGTAGAGCCAATACCACAAGTCTGGCTCAGGCACCACCTTTACCCTGGTCTGGATGTTCTAACTGTTCTGCGTCTAGATGTTGTACGATGCCCCCAGAACGCCCCTAAACTTTGGCACATTAAAAAGTGTCTTTGGCGCATTACAGAGGGACGTATCGCGCCAAAGTTCGGAGTGCGCCTGTTCATACATTCTTTTTGGCTCAAAATACACCGGAAAACTGGCGCAGCCCCATTCATACATGTCGCCCAAAGTGCTGTTCGTCTGTCTGTCTACAGGGGCGCTCTGTGGAAAACTAGAAGTATACAAACCTGGACTGTGCATGCAATTCTAGGGCCCGATTCAGCTTTAGGTCACGGACCAATGGGTGTCGTAATTAAGTGCAAACCTTTATTGTGATTTAATAAAAAAGTGACAAGTGATTTGTCACGAAAAACGTTAGTGATTGGTCGCTATGGGCAACAAAGACAGTTTTACTTCTTGACCGTTTTCATACATAAGGCCCTTTATGTCAATGGAATTTCTTATTGTCTGAATATTAAAAATAATTGTCCGGCAGCTTCCAAGCTCCACATCAAATTGTCCACTCCTTATCGACAGCAAGTCATTTGCCCGCAGTTAGACAGAGCCCCTTACCCCTCCTTCTCCTTGCTCAATTATTAGACCAGAAGACTGGGCCTTCCGAAATAAAGCATGATAGGTAACAATTTCATAGAATGAAGGATATTTTTAGAACCTGTAGCCACAATTGTGGTAAATGTCCATAATGAGCGTACAGAGCTTGGAGAATACATAAGTGAGTTTGTAGCCGATGCTTATTATAGCTATTATTACTGAGGCTGTACCTTCAATTGAAATGAATAGAAGCTGTAACTCTATAATGCGTTCCATTCCTAGATCCCATAGTGAATTTTAGCTGCTATTATTTTAATCCAGTTAGCCACGGTAAGACTACATGACTAGTTCTGCTTAAAGGGGTTGTCTCATCTCAAAGTTTCATAGGATGCATGAATGAAATAATGCTGCTTTGCTCTGTCACTTCCTGGTCAAGCTGTCTGTAATTAGTATATAAGTTCTGTGTATTCAGACCTGCTAATTAGATAAATCTCATGCTGTCAGGACCAGGGAAGCTTCTGAGGTAAAGTAAACAGCAGTAATTACTGGCTTTTGTCTGAAAGATCAGATAACAAACAAGCTCTCACTGTTGGCCAGAGAACCAGAGAGAGCACTGAAGGTGATAAAATCACTTGTAGCTCCTTAACAAACAAAAAAATGAACGCAATATATTTGGAAAACACCTTTATTTAGTGATCCCAACATGTTGAATGCTAATCTTTGTAGCGAGACAACCCCTTTAAATCTGTCCCTGTTTGACTCGACACTGGTTCACTCAAAGTAGTTAAAAAACTTAGGTTCAGGATGTCCCGAACTAAAAAATCTTTATCTGTAACCCTAACTACTTCGGATTTGGGTCAAAATCAACTCACACCTAGATCCATGCTTTGGTTTGGGTCAGCTAAAAAAGATTTTCGGCAAAAATTGCCCCCTAGTCAGCTCTGGACTCCTTCAGCTTTGGTACCTTCCTATGTCATCATTTCCAACTCAAATGATGTCACTCTAGGGTGTTGTTGGACCGGAAGTGACGTTGAACACGACATTGGATGGGAGGTAATGTCAGAGCATGAGTGCCATAGGAACGGAGATGACAAGAATCGGTAAATTAAAGGCGGTTCACCACAAAGGCATTTCATGCCTGGTTTGTCCTGCTTCAGCTATCAGTGTGTTCAAAAGGGGGGGGTGCATGGTTTGTTTGGACTGCATATCATGTGACCCAGCAGACTTGACATCACCATGACTTTCACCACAGTGTGCTCACTCTAGTCAAACAAAGGTCTGTTTATGTTAAGAGCTGTGAGTAGCTACAGTGCAGCTGAGTGGTTAGCATGTCTTCCTTTTAGCATAGGGGTCCCAGGTTCAAAGCCCTCCCGTAACCAAATATGTGTGATTTTGTTTTCTCACTGCACAAACCTGATTAAGGTTTCTTTTTTCCTTTTATTTATTTGCACTGTTTGACTACTGTTTGGGAGTACAAAGGATGGGAGTAGAATGACAGCACCTGGGGTTGAACACTTGCTCAGCAGTGAGTGTGTGGGATTACTAAGGAGTACAGAGGATGGGAGTAGAATCTCAACACCTGGGGTTGAACATTCGCTCAGCAGTGAGTTTGTGTGATTACTAAGGAGAACAGAAGACAAGAGTAGTATGACAGCACCTGGGGTTGAACATTCGCTTAGCAGGGAGTGTGTGTGATTACTAAGGAGTACAGAGGACAGGAGTAGAATGACAGCACCTGGGGTAAACATTCACTCAGCAGTGAGTATATGTGATTACTAAGGAGTACAGAGGACAGAAGTAGAATGACGGCACTTGAGGTTGAACATTCACTCAGCAGTGCGTTTGTGAAATTACTAAGGAGTACAGAGGACAGAAGTAGAATGACGGCACCTGGGGTTAAACATTCACTCAGCAGTGAGTGTGTGTGATTACTAAGGAGTACAGGGGACAGAAGTAGAATGTCAGCACCTGGGGTTGAACACTGGCTCAATAGTGAGTGTGTTTGATTACTAAGAAGTATAGAAGACGGGAGAAGAATGACAGCACCTGGGGATGAACATTTGCTCAGCAGTGAGTGTGTGTTATTACTAAGGAGTACAGAGGACAGGAGCAGAATGACTGCACCTGGGGTTTAACCTTCACTCAGCAGTGAGTGTGTGTGATTACTAAGGAGTACAGAGGACAGGAGTAGAATGACAGCACCTGTGGTTGAACACTCGCACAGCAGTTAGTGTGTGTGTGATTACTAAGCGGGGAAGAAACTGATAGTAGCTGACTGAGAGGAGAGGTGATGTCTGAGCATGTGCGGCCAGGACTGAGGAGCTCTCATCACTGGTCGTATCCCCTGGAGGTAAGCTGTACACTATGGATCACTAAGGGAACAGCTAAAACAAAAACAGAATATTCATTAATGATAAATAGTGAAAATTTTATTTAATTTGTAAGCTTCCAACATCAATTTTACTTTGTGGTAAAACCCATTTAAGCCCTACAGACCAGTTAAAAATCCTTAACCCTAATCCCAACTAAGGTTTACGGTTATGGTTGAAAATTGACCAAAAAATTTTTGAGCTGAACCTAACTAAAGCTCTCGGATTCAGGTGGAATTTGACTCTGACTGAATCTGAAGAGCAACACTAAATAGGAACATAATATACATAATATACAGAGACAGGAAAGGCAGGAAAAGTCTTTTCATACATCTATGTCACTTCTGTGACTGGGTGACCACAGACAGTTCTCCATAAACCCCCAAAATGTCTGCCTATGTCCCAGAACAGTAGGAGGAGTATCTCTGAAGTACAAACTTCTGCTGTAACAAGTGAACACTGCAAAGATGAGTATTTCTGAGAACATGGTGACCAGCCTGTATAAGCAAAGTAATAGACAAAGGCAGTAGAAATCGAAAAGTCCCACCGAGAATGGGAACTACTTTAAGGTGACAATGTTACAATTTAAAAAGGATTGACTGTGTAGAAAAACATCTAAACCCCCCTCAAGTTGTATAAAAATAAAAAAAAATCCTACTTCTCCTTTTTAATCCACCATCATTCCAGCCCCAAAGCTTAAATGGTCGCACTGGTTCCGTTCCATTGACGTCACCGCTCAGAATGTGAACGGCTCTTGACGGGTGATTTAAATGGAATGGTATGTGACCACTGGGGCCACTGATTGGCTGCTACGGGCACATGCTGACCCATAGACTGGAGGGACCGCTTGAGGATCAGCGCTGGATCGGCAACGGGATAAAAAGATGAGTACATTTTTTGTGTTATTTTATACATTTGGGGGCTTTGTTTAATTTTTTTTTTTTTTGTCCTTTAGTTTGCTCACCCTTTTAAAGGGGTTGTCTCACTGCAAGAATCGCTGCTTTTTATGTTAAAGATCTTGCAAAAACAAGTCACTTTGCAGTATGTGTCCATTACCAGTGTCCTACCTATTCCTAGATATCCCCTCTTGTATGGTGCATCGTCCCGGGTTTTAGCACAGACCTGTTTGATCCTCCGTAGGCTGTCAGCCTGGGTTTCTATGTACAACCCCCTCTGATCTTCTGATGGCTGTCAGACTGGTTGCTATAGCTACGACCTGTTTTTCTATCCGATAGCTGCGGCACGGTTTGCTTAGTTTACAGGGCCTGGCTTCTATGCCAGCCTATTAGAAGCCAGTAACACGCCCCCCTGAATTCAAATGAAACCAAAGAAAAAAGGGACCAGGTGAGATGAAACAATGTAGGGACAACCCCTTTAAGAAAAAATGAAACACATTGGCAATGTAAAACTCGTTCCCTCAGGGTTACCCTTCCAAGGGCGTGGTGCGCCTAGAGTCGTAAATCCAACGTGTTCCTCTATGCCCGTGTTTCAGACGCGCTTATTCAAGCGTAATTGCGAGCCCGGGTTGCGGGTCACAATTCCGGCTTGAGTAAGGGCGGGGGACGCTGCCCGCCGGCCCAGATTACATTATCCACGCGGTATTGCCTGGATATTGTGCAGGTCCCCTTTCTCCCGCCGCGTATTCGCAGAGGGGGAGGAGCGACGGAATCCACTGTCTCTATGAGAAAACGTGGATTACCGTAATTACGGGACGGGGTTGGAAACCGTACTGCAGCGCAAATCCAGCGCGCGTACGGCGCCAATCCGCGCGAATAACGTGTGTAACGCCCCCAAGGTTGTTCTATATCCCGGAAATTCCACCTCTTTAGACCAAGCTACTACTTTGGGAGCGTGTTATGTGTTTTGGGTGGGCGGGGGTCAAGTTATGCAAACCACCATTGAGTTGCTGAACAGAGTTTTGGGGGCACCAGTCCTGTAGCTTCCCAATGGCTTTGCCCTCCAGGGAATGTGGAGAGCTGGCCCTTCTGCCTCTGGAGCTTGTCCATCCCTGCTCGCTGTTGTCAAGCTCTCAAGGCAGGCTCGGATGCCCCAGGGTTTTTGGGGAAACCCGGTGGCCCCTGAGAATGGTAGACCTGGAGTTGTTTTTTAACTGCATATAAGTTCTCAGCAGAGGAATAAAAGCATAGAAAGAGAGGCAAAAAGCAAGAGGCAGAGTACAAGAGGATACAGTCATTTACAGTAGTTGTAGGGTGGGCCCTAAAGTAAACTCCACCAGTGGGCCCCGAAAAACTCAACTGGTGGACCCCTAGAGTCATCTCCACCTGTGGGCCCTAGGCACCCCAATCCGACACTGCTCAAGGGCCACATAAAATGACATGGTGGGCCGACCCACAGGTCTTGAGTTTAACACGTACAAGAAAGTGAATGGTTCTGGACACCTTGAGTAATGTGTACTGGGGTGCTCAGTGGAAAGAACTGTATCCAACTATAATACTGGAAAATCCACGGCACAGTTTCTTGTTTTCCAAAGTGGAGTGGTTAATTTATTATTTCCGACTGGTATTTTATATTTTTTTGTCACGTAGGGGGACGGCTAATTCAAGCCGTCCACCTCTGCACCCACATGTTCATGTTCTGCCCGAAAACCGGGTGGAAGAATTAACATGTGGTAAGTTTTTTGGACCGTCGGCGATGTAAAAAAAACCCGTCTGGCGGAAAATCCGTGCAATGTGAGCTACTGCACTTATTTTCTATTTAAATCAATGTAAAACGTTGTCACTCGCTTTACAGACGGTTTTCAAATCCGAATACCGTCTGTAAAACCGACTGAAAACCTGTGCCGTAGGGACAAGCCCTTAGAGTGATAGGTACAAGCTGAGGCAACTCTCAATGCTACGTAGAATGGTAGAGGAAGTTCATCAGAATTCAGGTATCATGACGCCGTTACGGCTCTATTGAGCCTTCATCAGCTCATATCTGGAAGAAGGAATGGTGCCTCTTTGATGAGAGTGTGTGCAGTATGCTGTGCCTTAAAGGGGTTTTGCCACGATCTAATGTTGACGTGGGATCCTCCAAAATGGGTGTTTAATCACTTTTCTAAATATATGTGATTAAAAAAAGTGAAGCCTCTGAGAGCTACAGCCTGGCTTAGATGCTCTTAGTTTCCTGACTGTTTACATTAGCTATTACCAGGAGCTGATCTGGCCACGCTTGTGTTGTTTGCACTTCTTATCTGATGGCAGGACACATGAACGAGCTTTGAAGGGAGAAAAAAGCAGTGTTACTGGGCATCTGCATTAGCTTTGTTTCTGTGTCAGAGGCTGTGTCCGCTGTATAGAGAATCCACTGGTTCTAATGTAATTATCTGAGTAAACATGCAGACGCTCCCTGCTCAGTCCTACTCCCTCCCCCTCTGTCTGTAGTCAGTGAACGCTGCCTGCTCGGAGCTTATCTTTACTCCTGAGCAGATAAGAGGGAGAAAACAAAACCCGTATAGCTTGTGCACAATACAGTTCTCCTCTGTGGTTTAGCCAAACAACATGTTTGCTCAGCTACAGAGACTGAATATCAGGAACGTGCATGGGAGGTGGAGTGATGACACCACAGAGGAGGTACTTGTATTTTTAAACACAGAAACACAACGCCCCTTTTTTCAAGGCTCAAGAGGGGAGTATCAGCCTGTTAGGTAAGGAACTCACTTCTTGGAAAAACCCTTTTAAAGGGGTTGTCTCACTACAAGAATTGCTGCTTTTTATGTTAAAAATCTTGCAAAAACAAGTCACTTTGCAATATGTGTCCATTAACAGTATCCTACCTATTCCTAGATATCCCCTCTTGTATGGGCTGTATCAGCTTCTCAGGTCGCTATAGCTACAGACCCGTTCAATCTCTCCTGAAGGCTGCCAGCCTGGTTGCTATAGCTACAGCCCTGTTCAATCTCTCCGGATAGGCTGCCATCACTGGTTGCTATAGCTACAGACCTGTTCAATCTCTCCTGATAGGCTGCCAGCACTGTTTGCTATAGCTACAGTCCTGTTCAATCTCTCCTGACAGGCTGCCAGCACTGGTTGCTATAGCTACAGACCTGTTCAATGTCTCCTGATAAGCTGCCAGCACTGGTTGCTATAGCTACAGACCCGTTCAATGTCTCCTGATAAGGGGGTTGCACAGCCCTGGTTTTTGGGGTAAAAGGGGTTTTAAAAGACCTGTTCAATTCTCCTGAAAAGCAGCCAGCAAATGGTTGCTTTATACGGGTACCAGACACCTGTTCTTTTCCCCTCCTTTTTTAATAGAGGCCCTGGGGAGCACTTGTTTGCTATAGCTACAAACCTGGCTTCTACTGCAGCCTAGTAGAAGCCAGTAAACACGCCCCTGAATTGAAAATGAAACCAAGAAAACAGGACTGAGGTGAGATGAATCATTGTAGTGAGACAACCCCTTTAGTTAAGAGAGAGCGCCCTCTATCACTCTAATTATGTGAATAATACATTGTCTACACCACTTTGCAAAACAAGAAGCTGCGTCATGGATTTTCTATTCTTGAATTTGACACGTGAGCATCATCTATGTTTCTAGATCCCTATGTGGCTGCTGAAAGCATCCTCGTTAAAGGAACAGGGAAAACCGATGCACAGGCCATTTCCCCGGGTTATAAAAGGTTTGGGCTGTAGGTTTTTTTCTTAAGCTGAATTTGTAGTAATTCGAACGGTATTTTATTACATGAACTCCAGCACGCAAGGTTTGTTTTTAGTTTTGGATAGCGCAGGGAAGGGTTTTTACATGTGTTTTGCTGTCTGGGCCCCTGTGAAGAAGATTTCACCTCATTTTCACCGCATGCGCTGCTGTGGCTTGCTGGAATCTGTTGCTAATATTTGCTGTGGAACATGGAACTACAAGTGCCAGCATCAGGGCTGGGACAAGGTATTCTGGTGCCCTAGGCAAATAAGGCACAAAGCGCTCCGCCAAATGGAAAATTCCCACTCCATGTTTCCTTGCGCCCCCCCCTTTATTGCCTGAGATGAAGTGGCACCCTAGGCGGTCGCCTAACCTAGCCTACCCATCGTTCCGGCCCCATAAGTCTCCGTTTGTAACTAGGGGACAGATTTTAAGGGGTTTTGCCACCATCTCATTTCATATCTCCTGCATCCAGCTCTTCAGCTCTGTGTGCTCAGAAGGGGGCGTGTGTGATTTGTTTGAATTGTATATCATGTGACCCAGCAGGATTTTCATCACCCGCCTTTCCTCTCTGTAGTCAAAGAAAGGTCTGTTTATGTAAAGCATTGTGAGTAGCTGAGAGGTAATGTTTTTGCCTCCAGGCACAAGGGTCCTAGATTCAAATCCCTGCAGGAACCAAACCTGTGTTTTTTTATTCTCTTGATCAATGCACAGACCTCACTGAGGTTTATTTTTTATTTATTTACACTGCTTGACTAATTATTAAGGAGTACAGAGGACAGGAGCAGAATGACAGCACCTGGGGTTTGAACACTCAGTAGCTGCCTGAGAGGAGAAGTGATGTCTGAGCATGTGCGACCAGGACTGAGAAGCTCTCAGCCCTGGTCGTATCCCTGGAGAAAGCTGTAAACAATGGACACTAAAGGAGCAGCTAAGCCCAAAAACGGTGCAAAATTTTTTAAATAATGATTGAATGGTAAAAATGTTTATTATTTCATTTGCAAGCTTCACACGTCAACTTTACTTCGTGGCAAAACCCCTTTAAGTCAGAACGGTGTAAGTCGGGGAGTGCCTGTACTGTACTATGCCCAGGGCAGGCTAGAAGGGAACAACAGAGAACATCAAAGAGAGAATCCATTGCGTCTCCGCCCCCTTAGGACCTGCACAAGGCTGGAATTTATTTTTCCCTGGAGTGTTCCTTTAAATTCCTATCTCTGGTTACTTGATAGCATTGAACGTCTGTCTGACAGTGCGGCTGTGTTTAATACTAGAAAGAAGCATAAACTCCAGAGAACAGGAGAACAACATGAAAGGGGTCATGTGAGAGGCGAACAGCAGCAGCAGGAGGTAGTCACTTCTTTCAGATCTTACATCCCTGAGATCGTTTCCAAGATCCAGCGGAATCCTGGAATCCCGTCTCGGGCCGTCGTGCGGAGTGTTGGCCGCACGTCCTGTTTGGATGCGGAATTTATTTCGCTTCCAAGGTTTTCTCTTTGTTTTATTTGCAGCGAACTCTCCCAAAGTGATTCCAGACTGGAGGCCAAAATGTATGTTTGATCGGTAAAGTTTCATAATTGAGCAGACCGGGATGTTGGAGGGGTAAACCTCATTTTGAGGAATACTATGAGCTTATGCTAAAGGATCAGGGTAGAATTGTGTAGACAAATAGACCGACTGAGGCAAGACTAGTCACTGGAAATAGTCTTTAAAATATTTGGGTTGCCCCCAAACTCAGAGCCGTCTTAACAGAAATATGGGCCTCTGGGCATAGCACTGCAGTGGGCCCTGCCCAAATACATGACATCATGCGCCCCCTTAAGCACACCCATATTGTCACGCCACTTTTATCTGGATACTGGCAGCTTGCAGTCTACAAGACTGATTGGCGGGGCAGGGAGCGTTCGGCTCCCTTCTCCAACATGGTTTTTAACTGTTTGCGCATCCTAAAAACACATAAACCAGTGTTTCTCAACTCCAGTCCTCACGCCCCACCAACAGGTCATGTTTTCAGGATCTCCCACAGAATGCACTGACAATAATGATATCACCTGTGCAATGCTAAGGAAATCCAGAAAACATGACATTGGTGGTCCTGAGGACTGGAGTTGAGAAACACTGACATAAACAGTTAAATGAGCAAAGCCAACCAAGGGATCCAGGGTATGTTTTTTGTATTCCTGGGACATACACATACCACCTGGGGCCCCAATTCTTGTGGGGCCCCCAGGTAACTGCCTAGTGTGCCCAATGGAAAAGATGGCCCTGCCCAAACTGGAATCAACAAGGCTCAGAATCTAATGTCTTTGTGTGAGATTCAAAAACAGTGGTTTTTCTGCATACTAGTGTGAACTGGTTCTTATCCAATGTGCAGTTTTTTTTTACTAAGCAGTTGCCTCCTTGTGAATAGGTGTGTGAGCGATTGTTCATCAGTATTCTGCTCTCGTGCAGCTGCTCCCATGTGGCATTGGGGCTTATATTGCACACTACTGGGAATAGTTCATTGTCCAGCCCTTGAGCTGTAATGATTTGTCCCCACGGCAGGGTTTTCAGTCGGTTTTACAGATGGTTTTCGGACTTGAAAGCTGCCTGTAAACCGACTGTCAATCATTTACATTGATTTAAAGGGGTTTTGCCACAATCTCTTTTAAATTAACCTCCTGCATCCAGCTCAGAAGGGAGTGTTGTGATTTGTTTGAATTGCATATCATGTGACCCAGCAGGCTGACATCACCAGGCCAAGTAAGGTATGTTTATGTATAGAGCTATGAGTAGCTACAATGTAGCTCAGAGGTAACATTTTTGCTTCACAGCACAAGGGTCCCAAGCTCAAATCCCTGCAGGAACCAAACCTGTGGATTTTTTTTTTCTCTTTATCAATACACAGACCTCATTGAGGTTTCTTTTTTATTTATTTGCACTGTTTGACTAATTATTAAGGAGTACAGAGGACAGGAGTAGAATGACAGCACCTGGGGTTTGAACCCCCTCCCGTTTGCTGCCAAGAGAAGAGGTGATGTCTGGACCAGGCTCCAGCCCTGGCCTATCCCCTGGAGAAGCGTAAACAAGGATCACTAAAGGAGCAGCTAAAACAAAAATGGTGCAGAATTTTTAATAATGATGAATGGTGAAAATGTTTATTATTTAATTTGCAAACTTCCTACGTCAGTTTTTCTTCGTGGCAAAACCCCTTTAAAGAGAAAATCCATGCAGTAGTTCACACTGAACGGATTTTCCGCTGAATGTTTTTTACACCGCCAGCGTTCCTAAAAACTTAAAGGGAGACATGTATGAAGGAAGGCGCTTTGAAGTGAATTGTCGAGTCTCGTTTTCAGTGTATAATGCAATGGTTTTTTTGCAATGGTTTTTGTGCGATTATAAATGATTTTGGTAAAGTTTCCGTCCTCGCCCCTTGTTTTGCGCATTAAAGGAAATAAGCGCAAATTTGTAATTGCACCAAAGGCTAATAGATAGACGGAAATAAAAGTCATTTGAATAGCAATTCAGAGAATAAAAAACTATTTTACCGACCCTTTCTTGGTGGCCCCCCAAGTCCCAGCCAGACTTGTGCTGTGCTGGCTCTTGCTGTATGTAGAATAAAGGGTGAGAGCAGAAAAAATCAATTTCAAATTTAATGTAATAAAAATGAAAAAATCTTGACAACAACATCAGTGGGTTATTTAATGTAAAATTAGTTTTAGATTCTATTCATTTCAAATACATTTTATAGGAGATATTTTTATATTTTTGGGATATTCTATATTTTTATATGATAAAATTTTTTATTACATTTAAATAATTGAGAAATATTGGTGGAAGTTGAGAAATATTGCACATTTTTTTCCAACAGCAAATCTAGCTCCACTTCGACTCCTCAGGCTCAGGCAGATCACATTGAGGTAGGTCTGCCTGGCCGAGCAGTAATGCGCCTAGTTTTGCCGAACCATATTCATATATGTGTCTGATATTACTTGTGTGGTGCGACGCCCCCAGAACACCCCCAGAACACTCCTTCATGTTAGGCGCATTAGAAAGTGTTGAGTCTTCCGAAAAATGTGCCTAACACATTCACGTCACTCGCATCGCGCCACCTGCACAGCCATGTACGGCAGGGGCAGGGAGTGCACAGCTCTCCCTGCCCCGCTGTTCATCTTAATTGTATGCGTGTCACAAGGACGTGCATACAATTAAGATTGCCTCTGTGAAGCACGGGGGCAGAACCTGGCGGCGGCGGCGGGCACCCCCTTGCCTCACAGATCGGCCGGGCCCCGTAGAGCAGTACCGGTTGTACTGCCCTAACGGCGGCCCTGTGCAGACTGCTCATTTAGGCTCATTTTACGCCAGAAAAGGGTGAAAATCCCAATCATACATGTCTCCCTTAGAACATGTTCATTCTTCCACCCGGTTTTCGGGCATGAACATGTGGGTGCAAAGAGGGACGGCTTGAGTCTACAAACCGCGGACAGAACCATTCCCCTATGTGCCAGAAAAAGACAGAATACCGGTCAGCAAAATTTTGATAGAAGTGTCACTTTCAGTGTTTCACTATTAGGCCAGGTCCCCACGGCACCGGTTTGCGGACGGTTTTTCAGACTGTTTGAGGTTTTGCAGACTGTCTGCAAAACCGGCCGCAGACGAACACACCGGGCCGCTATGGAAACCCGTGCAGCAGTCCCCATTGTGCGGTTTTCGGACGGGTTATGAGCATCGCAATGTGAACGGGGAGGGCTTTTCTCCGCTAACTGCGGAGAATAGCTGTCCCCCAGTGGTCGTGGGGACGGCACTAAAACAGGACAAATACCGGTCGGATAAACCGACCGGTATTTGTCCTCTGCCGTGGGGAAGAGCCCTTAGGTGCATCATAATAGTCAACCTCTGTAAAATCAGATCTTTAGAATGACCCCTAACACAAGAGCATGTTCCACTGCAACAACATCAAAAAACAACATACATGTGCAACAAACCCTGAAGGCATCCAGCAGACCCCGGCGCTTATGTAGAACGGGGTGTAAAAAAAAAAAAAACCTGTGAAAAGGTGAATAAGTTATTGGATTTAACAAGTATGAATGTTGCTCCGGGGGGAATAATGCAGCCTCTCCAACAGGGGAAGGAGGGGGAATAAAAAAACATGCTCCTATTTATAACAAAGAGAAAATACTTTAGAGAAGCCAATGACGTAATGAAGCCAGAAGTGCTGGAGAGTGGACATTTATATGAACCTTCTGGAAGACGTTGTTGGCGTCTTGCGCGGCTGAAACAGAGACAGTTCAGTTACACAGAGCGTTCCAATAGACTCATCGAGAGCGGGCCAGCTACCTCCCCGGTGGGACTTTAAAATACTTCAACTCCCTGAATAAAAATAAACTGAATGAATTAGAAGATATGGGAGTTCGGCAGCTTATTATGGAACAAAGTCAGCTCTGCTCTTTGCGAGACATCCCCCCCGGCCCACCTTATTAAAAAAAAAACTGTTTTTGAGGTCTGCTTAAAAAAACAGATGTTTTTTTATTTTTCTTTTGGAAAAAAAATATTTCCACAAATTTTTTTTTTTTTTTTTTACATCAGTCAAAAAAAGAAAAGTTCCAGGGATAATTGGATATTTATTCTAGAAACAACTATGTAGAGAGGATATTCCAGACGTAGACCGATGGGTAACGGTGGAAAGTGTCTGAGAGTCCTGGATTAAGGGGGTCTCATTTATATGGAGGGTGACTGCGTGCAACCAAGAGCACTTGTCAATTTTTATAACCCCTAGGTAGGGTCAAACCGGGGGATATTCCTGTTGGATCAAGCACTAACAAAACACTGGGCTCAAAAGGTTCAACAGAGTACAACCCAATTTATAGGCGACTTTGGAGCCTATTACTGGTCATAAGGGTCGGGATGGTGACTGGTTATCAGTGCTGCTCAAATAGGTCCCTCTTCCGTTTCATAATGGTTTGACCTAATTTGTGAAAGAATTCAGGTTCAAGAGGTCCGAATCATAATTTATTCTCTAACCCTATCCTTAAAGGGGTTGTCTCATCTCAAAGTTTCATAGGAGGCATGAATGAAATAATGCTGCTTTGCTCTGTCACTTCCTGGTCAAGCTGTCTGTAATTAACATATGAGCTCGGTGTATTCAGACTTCTGCTAGTTAGATAAATCTCCTGCTCTCAGGACCAGGGAAGCTTCTGAGTTAAAGTAAACATTAGGAATTACTTTCTTTTGTCTGAAAGATCAGATAACAAACAAGCTCTCACTGTCCGGAGTTCTGTGCTGCAGGACCTGTGTGATGAGGTCACTCCCTGCTGTCAGAACAAACAGCAGGGGGGGGGGGAGATGTACACAGGTCAGTCACTTGGGGAACCAGAAAGAGCACAGAAGGTGATAAAATCACTTGTAGTTCCTTAAAAAAAGAAAAAAGAACAATGCAATATATTTGGAAAACGTCTTCATTTAGTGTTCCCAACATGCTGAAAGCTAATCTTTGTAGCGAGACAACCCCTTTAACTGTAAGGGTCAATCTATTTCTTTTTTATGACAAAATTTGAATCACTTAGATTCAGGTCAAATTGACATCTGCCCAAATCCATACTGCAATACTACTTCTAACCAGTTCGACCTGATATGTACTGTAGGATAGCAACAGAAATTGAGATACGGTTGAAGGTGGACGTGTATAGTGGGCCTTATGTATGAAAATAGTAAGACTGTCTTTGTTGCCCATAGCAACCAATCAGAGCTCAGCTTTTATTTCATATATTGCTCTTGACAAAAGCATATAAGCAACAAAAACTGTCTTAGATATGGACAGTTTTCATACATAAGGCCAAATTATGTTTAAAGGGGTTGTCTCACCACGTTGTTTCACAGAGCAGCTTTCATCCATGCATCCTGTCTCTTCCTGGTCAGGCTGCAGGTGGTTCTATGGTAGTAATTAGCATATCAGCTCCCTTCATATTCAGAGGTCTGCTAATTACTGTGACATGAGAGCAGGAGATGTTTTTCTAAAGTCCAAAGAAGCTTCAGAGCTAAAGTAAACACAAGCAATTAGTCTCCTTTATTTGTTAGATCAGATAACAATCAAGCTCTTAAAGGGGTTTTCTCACTAGGAAGATTAGCTTTCAACACAATCGGTGGTTTCTATGGTAACGTGCATACCTGTTATCTGATTACCTGAGAGCAGGAGTGATGTCATCCCAGGGACAGATTGACTGCATTGAGCAGTAAGTGAACTAACTACATTAAACAAGATTAGCTGCTGTACACAAAAGGTACAAGTGCTGTGAGCCCTGAGAAGCAAGGAGTTATCTATAATTGTGTTAAAGATAACATCTCCTGCTCTGTCAGAGCTCTGTCCCTGTCACTCCTGCTCTCAGCTAATCAGATAACAGGTATGCAGTTTACCATAGAAACCACTGTTTGTGTTGAAAGCTAATCTTCCTAGTGAGAAGACCTCTTTAAGCTGCTGACAGTTCTGTCCGCTGACCTGTGTGATGACATTATCCCTGCTATCACACAAACAGGACAGAGCAGGTCAGTAGCCTAAAGAAACCTGAGTGCACTCAGAGCTGATAAAACCTTTCCTATCTCCTCAACAAGGATAAATAAACAAAGCAGTGTATTTGGAAAACGTCTTCATTTACTGTTCCCTACATGTTGAAAGTTAATCTTTGTAGTGAGACAGCCCATTTAAGTAAAGGCTCCTTTTCTATGTTAGGTTCAAGGAAACCTAATGACCATACATAGACAGTCATCTCTCCTTTACAATAACTACCAGCACCCCATTAGTGAAGACATTACAGAGAGTCCTAGTTCTCTGATCTCCATCTTCTGACTATAACGCCGTAAAGTTCTTTCTCAAGGGAACCTTTATGTTTCTCCAAATAGGTGAACACTATGGGGGACATGTATGAATAGGGCTGCGCCAGAAGTCTGGCGTATTTTCAGCCCAACATCAGGCGCAGCCCCGTTCGCATTACTGAAAAGCCTCCCGAACGCCATTATCAGGCACATTCCCGGGCGCCCTCGGCACTTTTTAATACGCCTGATTTTGGGGGGGGGAGGAGTGCGGAAGGTGTGGCTCACTAGAACCGTACAAAGCTATAGATTTTTAGCTTCAGTACGGCAAATCCAGGCGCACTACTGCTGGAACAGGTAGAGCACTTACAAAGTGGTTTACCTGAGCCAGAAGTGTCGTATTAGCGCTAGAACGCCCTGATTTATGACCCGCAGTAGAGCAGCTTCATAAATCGGGCGCATTCTATGCTACTATAATGCACATGAAATTTGGCATTTAAACGCCCCTTTTCATACATGTGGCCCCTATGCTTCAAACCCTTTCAACCTGTCAGGACTACAAGGGTCATTTTGATGGTTGCTATTGGAAACAGTCATTGAGTCTGTTGACAGACACACCCCTTAGAGTTATGGTCATATATAATACACTGTGTAGACATACACTCACCGGCCACTTTATTAGGTACACCTGTCCAACTGCTCGTTAACACTTAATTTCTAATCACCAATAAACAGCCGGCAAACTCAGTGCTTTTTAGGCATGTAGACTGGGTCAAGACAATCTCCTGCAGTTCAAACCGAGGGGGGGGGGGGGGGGGGGGGGGGGATAGTATGGGAAGAAAGGTTTATTTGAGTGCTTTGAACGTTGCATGGTTGTTGGTGCCAGAAGGGCTGGTCTGAGTATTTCAAAAACTGCTGATCTCCTGGATTTTCACGCACAACCATCTCTAGGGTTTACAGAGAATTTGGGCCGAAAAAGAAAAAACATCCAGTGAGCGGCAGTCCTGTGGGCGGAAATGCCTTGTTGATGCCAGAGGTCAAAGGAAATGGCAGACTGGTTCGAGCTGATAGAAAGGCAACAGTGACTCAAATAGCCACCCGTTACAACCAAGGTAGGCAGAAGAGCATCTCTGAACACACAGTATGGCGAACTTTGAGGCAGATGGACTACAGCAGCAGAAGACCACACCGGGTGCCACTCCTTTCAGCTAAGAACAGGAAACTGAGGCTCCAAATTGCCCAAGCTCATCGAAATTGGACAGTAGAAGATTGGAAAAACCTTGCCTGGTCTGATGAGTCTCGATTTCTGCTGCGACATTCGGATGGTAGGGTCAGAATTTGGCGTCACACCATGAAAGCATGGATCCCATCCTGCCTTGTTATCAACGTTCAGGCTGGTGGTGGTGGTGTCATGGTGTGGGGAATATTTTCTTGGCACTCTTTGGGCCCCTTGGTACCAATTGAGCATCGTTGCAACACCTTGTGGAATCTATGCCACGAAGAATTGAGGCAGTTCTGAAGGCAAAAGGGGGTCCAACCCGTTACTAGCATGGTGTACCTAATAAAGTGGCCGGTGAGTGTACTTGTCAACAGTCATGATTTTACCGGGAAAATCCGACAACCCTGGCAGCAAAAGAGCCAGGACGTAGATGCAGCCGGCCCCAGAGTGGGCCTTTCAGAGTGTTCTAAGGGTGGAGATGAGATGTTCCTAATTTGCCTTATAAAATATTAGTAATTGTGTAGACAATGTCAGATTGACTGAATTGAAGGAGTGTTCTCTTTAAAGGGGTTGTCTCACTACATTGATTCATCTCACCTTAGTCCTGTTTTCTTGGTTTCACTTTAAATTCAGGGATGTGTTTACTGGCTTCCACTAGGCTGCAGTAGACGCCAGGTCTGTAGCTATAGCAGCCAGTGCTATCAGCCTATCAGGATAGATCAAACAGGTCTGTAGCTATAGCAGCCAGTGCTATCAGCCTATCAGGATAGATCAAACAGGTCTGTAGCTATAGCAACCAGTGCTGACAGCCTATCAGGAGAGATCAAACAGGTCTGTAGCTATAGCAACCAGTGCTGGCAGCCTATCAGGATAGATCAAACAGGGTTGTACCTATAGCAACCAGTGCTGACAGCCTATCAGGATAGATCAAACAGGGTTGTACCTATAGCAACCAGTGCTGACAGCCTATCGGGAGAGATCAAACAGGTCTGTAGCTATAGCAACCAGCGCTGGCAGCCTATCAGGATAGATCAAACAGGCCCTGTAGCTATAGCAACCAGTGATGGCAGCCTATCAGGAGAGATCAAACAGGTCTGTAGCTATAGCATCCAGTGCTGGCAGCCTATCAGGATAGATAAAACAGGTCTGTAGCTATAGCAACCAGTGCTGGCAGCCTACTAGGAGAGATCAAACAGGTCTGTAGCTACAGCAACCAGTGCTGGCAGCCTATCAGGAGAGATTGAACAGGTCTGTAGTTATAGCGACCTGAGGAGCTGATGCAGCCCATACAAGAGAGGATATCTAGGAATAGGTAGGACACTGTCAATGGACACATACTGCAAAGTGACTTGTGTTTGCAAGATCTTTAACATAAAAAGCAGCAATCCTTGTAGTAAGACAACCCCTTTAAGGTTTTCCCAAATGCTGTTGGGTGTGCGCTCCTGGCTCTTTCCAGGTTTCCCAGAGACTTGGATGGAGCATGCCCTCAGCAGTGGTGGCTTCTGTAATTATTCCCTCTTGGACTGGATACACAGTACAGAATAGCAGACACGGTGCACCCACCCAGCCAGAGCCATCTAAACAGCCCCTGGGCAGAGCACTACCGTGGGCCTTGTCCAAATACATGACATCACACTAGGCCATGCCTCTAGCCATCCCCAAGCACACCCATATTATCACACCACTTATGCCTGGAAACCAGCAGCCAGCAGCCTACAAGACTGAATGGCAGGGCAGGAAGCCGTTGGCTCCCTTCTCCACCATGGTTTTTATTTGTTTGCACAACCTAAAAACACGCAAACGGTAATAGGACTGCCGAAATTTAAAAAAAATTCCAAATTGCCCAAAAATTATAGAAGCAAAATACTTTTCTAGAAATATTGTTTTTAAGAAAACCACGACACTTATGTCTGGACACCGGCAGCCTACAGTCTAGAAGACTGAATGGCAGGGAGCCTTTGGCTCCCTTCTCCACCATGGTTTTTATTTGTTTGCATATCCTAAGAACACACAAACAGTGAAATAAGCAAAGCCAACAAAGAGATCCAGGGTATGTTTCTTTCTTCCTGGGACAAGCATACCCCATATGGGGTCCCTATACTTGTGGGGCCCCCGGGCAACTGCCTAGAGTGCCCAATGGAAAAGATGGCCCTGCACCCAGCCTCAACCAACTCGGACCACCACTGATCTAACGTTTAGCCTCTATCCATTAGGTAGGTAGTCACTGGTGGACGATATGACTATGTAAGGAGGTCTCTCTATGATAATTGAAAAAATCTTTGAGATTCTTAGTTCACACGTTTTGATCAAAATATGCTTATGCCACCCCCGGCTTACAACGGGATCTCAAGGCGTGCAAGGTTGGTGCCTGTTTTTATTTTTCTCTCTGGATTATGGAGGTCGGTTGGCCCAATGAGAAGTCTGAATTTGGCTCTAGTGAGAGGTAAGAATAGAGTAGGACAACCCGGCCTTGAGATCCCGTTGTAAGCTGGGGGTGGCATAAGCATATTTTGATCAAAACGTGTGAACTAAGAATCTCAAAGTTTTTTTCATGTATTATAGATAGCATAAATGCTTCTTTAGGGATCTCTATGATAATGGCACAATGCAGATCCGCTTTGTCGTCATGTAAAGGGGTGAACCTCATTGTAGGACATGCACTTGCATTATTGCACACATTACAGTATGCCTGATATTATCACCTGAGGAATATCTTCCTTCCTTAGTCTTGCTGAGCTGTGATTAAGAGCTCTCATAGTGATGATAATGGAGTTGTAATTTACTGTGGCGCCAAAAGGAACTGCGTCCTGTAACGTTACACCTATTATTTGTTAACAACTGTCTGTTCCTGATAAAAAAAAACTGCACTGGATCAACGATGGGATATTTTGTATATGTATTCAGTATGTAATACACACACATATACACTGTTGAGTCACATTATTATGACCAGCAGCTAATATCCAGAGAAAGCGCGGAGTGCAGCATTGACAGCAGCTGGACGGGAGTGACTCCATAAGGTCCTGGTCGGTTGTCACAGGTATCTGGAACCGACTGCATCCCACAACTGCTGGAGGGATAGATCCAACACCACCGTCCAGGGGCTCCCACAGATGCTCAATCTGGTTCAGGTCTGTGGAATTAGGGGGCCAGGGCAGTACTTGGAAGCCTCGGTTGTGCTCTTCCAATTAGGGATGGATGTGTTGCATTGTTTCGTTGAAACATTCCAGCCGCCCCAGGAAAGACAATCAGCATGTATGGGTGTATGTGATCTGTAAGGGTGAGTTCATATGCAAATCGGTTGAGATTGTCTTCCTGCTGGATGAGTGGCCCAGAGAATGCCACAAAAACATTCCCCAGAACATAATGCTGCCACCACCAGCATGTGTTCTTCCAGCAATGGTTGCTGTGTATTTGTTCTCTGATGTTCTCACCTGACATCCATTTGTGGCTCATTGAGGAAAACAACCTTTTACCAATTAGGGGAGGTCCAATTGTGATACTGCCGTAAAAATAGAAGCCTTTTCTGCTGATGCAACCTGGTTAGCAGAGGTGCAGTGACGTCTGTCTGCTCCACGGCCCCATACACAGTAGGGTTAGCAGAGGTGCAGTGGCATCCGTCTGCTCCGGGCTCCCATACACAGTAGGGTTAGCAGAGGTGCAGTGATATCCGTCTGCTCCAGAGCCCCGTACACAGTAGGGTTAGCAGAGGTGCAGTGACATCCGTCTGCTCCGGGGCCCCATACACAGTAGGGTTAGCAGAGGTGCAGTGACATCCTTCTGCTCCAGGGTCCGAGACGCAGTAGGGTTAGCAGTGGTGCAGTGACATCCGTCTTCTCCTGGGCCCCATACACAGTAGGGCTAGCAGAGGTGCAGTGACATCCGTCTGCTCCAGGGCCCCATACACAGTAGGGCTAGCAGAGGTGCAGTGACATCCGTCTCCTCTGGGGCCCCATACACAGTAGGGCTAGCAGAGGTGCAGTGACATCAGTCTGCTCCAGGCCCCATACACCGTAGGGCTAGCAGAGGTGCAGTGACATCCGTCTTCTCCGGGCCCCATACACAGTAGGGTTAGCAGAGGTGCAGTGACATCCGTCTTCTCCGGGGCCCCATACACAGTATGGTTAGCAGAGGTGCAGTGACATCCGTCTGCTTCTGGGTCCCATACTCAGTAGGGTTAGCAGTGGTGCAGTTACATCTGTCTGCTACTGGGCCCCATACACAGTAGGGTTAGCAGAGGTGCAGTGACATTCGTCTGCTCCGGGGTCCCATACACAGTAAGGTTAGCAGAGGTGCAGTGACATCCGTCTGCTCCAGAGCCCCATACACAGTAAGGTTAGCAGTGGTGCAGTGACATCCGTCTGCTCCGGGCCCCATACGCTGTAGGGTTAGCAGAGGTGCAGCGACATCCGTCTGCTCCGGGGCCCCATACACAGTATGGTTAGCAGAGGTGCAGTGACATCCGTCTGCTCCAGGGCCCCATACACAGTAGGGTTAGCAGAGGTGCAGTGACATCCGTCTGCTCTGGGGCCCCATAAACAGTAGGGTTAGCAGAAGTGCAGTGATATCCGTCTGCTCAGGAGCCCCATACACAGTAGGGTTAGCAGAGGTGCAGTGACATCCGTCTGTTCTGGGGTTCCATACACTTTCAGCACAATAGTTTCAGAAATACTGCCACTCTTGACCTGAAAGCCAATAAGCATCCTTTTTGCCCATGACGGCAATGTGTGCAGACAGCCTATCGCACACCGTATGTACCCACTAAGCCAGCGTACCACACGTGACTTCCTTCATGAGCTACACGGTGTAAAGGTTGAAAGTAGGCAGTGGTCATAATAATGTGACTTTATTATATTAAAAAAAATACTGAGATAAGAGGGCCCTGAATAAGGGGAAATAGAGGGCCACAATATAATGGTGCCAGGAAGCTCAGTCATGGGGATTTCCTTCTCCTGCAATTCTTTTCTTCTTCCACCCAGCTTGCTTCTAGTAGCAGAAAGGACGGATCCAGGTAACAGTAATAAAGAGTGGAATTACTTTAAATGTTATGTAAAAAAAATCCTGAGTATAACAACCGTTCTTTTAAGTGAGCCAAATGTAAGGCCATTAAGGTGTTATATGGAAGTCAAGTTCTATTTAATGCGAGAAAAGAACAATACAGAGAAGTGTTGGTGTTGGCAGAGACGTGATGCGCTCATTTCCATCCAGACGGTAGTTTTATGGTTTATTAAACCATGGAATATGGCTAATTACACTCAATATCATAGCAGACAGAGCCGCCGCTTGTCCCCACTTTATGACAGCGAAAAAAAAAAGAACAGTCTGTATCCAGGAAACATCTGAAAGCCCCTCCTGTTCACATATACGCATTAAATATCTTTTGGTGGTCAGACTGGGGAGCGTGGGGCCCACTAGTGGAGTCGATTTCTTGGGACTCAACAATGGAGTCGATTTCTTGGAGCCCACCAGTGGAGCTCATTTCTTGGAGCCCACCAGTGGAGTTGATTCTTGGGGCCCACCAGTGGAGCTGATTTCTTGGAGCCCACCAGTGGAGCTGATTCTTGGGGCCCACCAGTGGAGCTGATTCTTGGGGCCCACCAGTGGAGTCGATTCCTGGGGCTTACTAATGGAGCTGATTTTTGGGACCCACCAGTGGAGTTGATTCTAGGGGCCAACTAATGGAGTTGATTCTTAGGGCCAACTAATGGAGTTGATTCTTGGGGCCCACCAGTGGAGTTGATCCTTGTGGCATACTAATTGAGTTGATTCTGGGGGGCGACTCATGGAGTTGATTATTGGGGCCAACCAGTGGAGTTGATCCTTGTGGCTTACTAATGGAGTTGATTCTTGGGGCGCACCAGTGGAGTTGATCCTTGAGGCCCACCAGTGGAGTCTATTCCTGGGGCTTACTAATGGAGCTGATTCTTGGGACCCAACAGTGGAGTCAATTTCTTGGGGCCACCAGTGGAGTTGAATCTAGGGGCCCACCAGTGGAGTTGATTCTTCGGGTCAACTAATGGAGTTGATTTTTGGGGCCCACCAGTGGAGTTGGTCCTTGGGGCTTACTAATGGAGTTGATTCTTGGGGCGCACCAGTGGAGTTGATACTTGGGGCCCACCAGTGGAGTCTATTCCCGGGGCTTACTAATGGAGCTGATTCTTGGGACCCAACAGTGGAGTCAATTTCTTGGGGCCACCAGTGGAGTTGAATCTAGGGGCCCACCAGTGGTGTTGATTCTTTGGGCCTACTAATGGAGTTGATTCTTAGGGTCAACTAATGGAGTTGATTTTTGGGGCCTACCAGTGGAGTTGGTCCTTGGGGCTTACTAATGGAGTTGATTCTTGGGGCCCACCAGTGGAGTCGATTCCTGGGACCTACTAATGGAGTTTACACCATACCAGACAAAGTCACCGCTTGTATCTACTTTATGACAGCGACAAAAAAGAACAGTCTGTATCCAGGGAACATCTGAAAGCCCCTCCTGTACACATATACACTTTAAATTGCTTTTGGTGGTCAGACTGCGGTGCGTGAAGACCCACCAGTGGAGTCGATTTCTTGGGATCCTCCAGTGGTGTTGATTCTTGGGACCCACCAGTGGAGTCGATTTCTTGAAGCCCACCAGTGGGGCTGAATCTTGGGACCCACCAATGGAGTCGATTTCTTGGGACCCACCAGTGGAGCTGATTCTTGGGACGCACCAGTGGAGTTGATTCTAGGGGCCCACCAGTAGAGCTGATTCTTGAAGCCCACCAGGAGTTGATTCTTAGGGCCCATTAGTGGAGTTGATTCTTAGAGCCCTATGCGGAATATGTTGGCGCTTTATAAATAAAGGTTATTATTATTATTAGGGCCCACCAGTGGAGTTGGTTCTTGGGGCCCACTCTACAGTTATTGTACATGACTGCACATATTACACAGGTATCTTGCTTTCTGCCTCTCTTGCTCTCCCTTTCTCACTGAAAAGCTTCCCTAGGTCTGCCATGCCTAGGTGCCCACAGGAGTTTCCTTGCTCCCCTTTGGAGTAGTCCAAGACTTGGTGGATCTCAGTAATAATCTAATATGTATGAAAGTAAGGACATATTATAGAGAGCGGTAAGGTGAACGTGGGCAGCGATGCCTAAGGGGTACTAAATACCCCTCTGGAACACAAGAGGACACCAATATCATATGTTGCACTTGGTAGATGGAGGCTCTGTTACAGTTTTGTGTACTGGCACTCAGGTATAGTCTAGATGGATTAGTCACTGATAACCGATGCCAAAATTTTCCATTACACATCCTGGCCTCCATCTTTGGGATCATTATGCAAAGTCAGACAAGCCAAAATATTATATGGGATCGCTTGGGATAATTGCAGGTCAAAACAATTTTCCTGGCCTGCTATGCAGCCTTTGCCACAAGCAGCTCATTTGTCACCAGAGTATTGGCACATGGCGTCAGTCAAGGCTTGTTATGATTGTTATATTAAATCCTGGATCATCCAACATTTTCAATTATAGGGCAGACATTAAGAAGCATGAAGAAATGTTTGAGGATCATCTATCAAAACTATAGACATGTATAGACTGTGTCTAGTTTACATGTGCCAAACTCAGGGCCCGTGGGCTGTCATTTAGTGTGGCCCACCAGAGCTTAGGCACAACGAGCAGAGATATACGAGATCTGGACATAGAAGGACCAGCTCTGCACTTTAACCAGAGGATGCAGCCAATACGTGGCAGAGGTGGTGGCACTAGCCCAGGCAGCAGGTACCATCTTAGATTTTGAGCTCTGGCACCTCAACACCACTCTGTTCAGCTGCTCACAGGTGGTGGCACAGATCTGAAAGCCCTATCCAAAGAGCATAGACACCCTCCAAGGCCTTTCAATGGTCCTTCCATTGCAACCGTCATCCTCATTTTGCCCTCGGTGAGATGAATTTAACACTTCTAGTCTATGCAGCCAATGCGAGGCAGAGGTAGTGGCACCAGCACAGGCAGCAGGCACCATCTTAGATTTTGAGCTCCGGCACCTCAAAACCACTATGTTCGGCTGCTCACAGGTGGTGGCACAGGTCTGAAAGCCCTATCCAAACACCATAGACACCCTCCAATGGCCCTTCCATTGCAACCGTAATCCTCATTTTGCCCTCGGTGAGATGAATTTAACACCTATAGTCTATGCAGCCAAAGGGCGAGCAGCAGGTAGGGCACAGCAGGCCCAATGCTCCATCTTAGTTTTTGAGACTTTTTGGCATCGTCAAGAGTAGCCAACTTATGTTCCTTGCTCTCCAGTGATGCCCCACAGGTCTGAAAGGGTCTAAACCAAACACATAGACATTTGTCCCTGCCAATGGCCCTTCCTATTGCACCAGATGGTCCTCAGTTTGCCACTGGGTGAGATGAATTTAACACCTATAGTCTAGTTCATACCACTCAACTGGCCACCCAAGCAAGGAGGGCACGTGGCCCATATCTCCGCTTCCATGTTTATGTTTAAAACTTGGAGATCTTACTTGGTTCATGTTGCTTATGGTGATGGGAGGTAGCCAACTTGGTTCCTCTGCTCTCCAGTAGATGTCCTCTAGCACGGTTATGTTAGGTCATAAACAACTTCATACAGTTTTTTTTCATGCTAGAGGGCAATTTTGTCTACCATTGGCCATGCCCCATTTCAGTCTATGGTGCACCAGATGGGTCACCAGGTGCAACACATGCAGCTCTGTAAGCTCTATCCAACCATAGACACCCTCCAAGGCCCTCCTATGGCTTTTTGCATCACCACTCCCTTTTGATGAGGCTCCATACAGCTGATTATATAAAAACCTGACACACGCATCATTGATAGAGAGCTTATCAAGTCATAGCTTACTATGTATTTCTCAAAAAATGGGTTCTGGATGAAAAGGATTTTATAATTGGCCACAAAGACCAAGAACTTGACCTCCGTCGCCTTTCTCGTTACTTTTAGTAAACAACCTCAAGTTTCTTACTAGAGAAAGATTTCCTCAAATGGTGAAACATTTCAAAGCAGGCGGCTTGATAAATAAGCAGAAATGTCTCTTCTTTCAAGTAGTGATCAGTAAACCACGTCAAATATGCCAGCCTGCTGTTCTGTCTCTCTTTCTAGACAGTGGTGGTCTTAATTACAATAGCACCCCCCTTCCCTAAAATGAGCTCCAAATATGATTGATTGATCTATATACATCTTACAAATGTGCACTGTTTATCTTCTTCTTTTTCCAAAGCGCATGTAATTTCATCAGGCTGCCATGAGTAGGAAGCTGTAGATCAGCCCATGTGTTGAGAAGAAACCGTCCCTCCTTCGGACAGACCCAAGTGCTAGAAATTCCAGCGGCTGGGTACAAGATAATGAATGGGAAGGGTTTTCAGCTGATGGAAATGTGTCTTGATAAATGGAGCAGATGGAGCCGGGCTCTAGATGCAGAGAGTGCTTGATCTATAGGTTGTGTTTGTTCCAAATGACTAAGTGTCTTGGCGTGACCCGACACTTAGGTCAATTTAAAGTTGTCAGCATATATTGGGTGGCAGCTGGAGAATTGCATAAAGTGTGTGCAAAGAGGGCTCCAGAAAGAGGACTGAATAACTAGGGACAGTCTCTGATGTCTCCAATGTGATGCCACTTAGTCTGTTTAAGGATTATGCTAGTAGTATGGATGCAAGAAAACAAGATCCTTAATTATAAAAAAGACAATTATGATCTATATAATAATATATACAGTGGTACCTTGGTATAAGTTCGCTTTGGTATAAGTCCAACTTGGTATAAGTCCTGTTTGGACTCGAAAAATTTTGTTTGGTATACAGCATTTGTTTGGAACAAGAATCGAGGTGGCCTGGAAAGCAGGGCCGGGACAACGGGTAGGCTAAGGTAGGCAACCGCCTACGGCTCCACTTCATCCCAGGAATAAAGGGGGCGCAAAGAGTCATGAAGTTGGCTGAATTTTACATTGGGAGAGGGTGGTGGGGACGCTACATGCCTTCTTTGCCTAGGGCACCAGAATACCTTGTCCCAGCCCTGACCGGCATAGCACAGCAGCCTCCGGACGCCGCGCCTTAGTCTCCTCTACCCCTCCCTTTATAGCAGTACTCTTGCCTCTTCTTGCGAGCCCACCGGAGCCCTGGAACTTTCTCCTACCTGGCTTACACCTTTATCCATACGACATATCGCATACCATATTCCTAATATCCTTAGATGGATGTCTCTTGAAAAAGGCACACAGCCGAAACGTCGTTTAGTATATGACATCTATACTGTTGTAAAACACATGTTCAGTTGTGCTCTTTGAACTTTGTGCATCTATATTCAATGAAATCTAGTAGCTATGCCCTTGTATATATGTAAATAAATATTCCTTTGCATTCTAAAATCTCCCTACGGTGTGCAGTGGATATATATCTTTTGACTATAAGACTAGACCATTTGTCGATTTTCCAAATTGCACCCAAACATTTACATGTTACCCAGGTGTGCGTGACCTTTCCAGATCTAGCCCTGCTGAAAAGGCATGGTAGTGAAGGCATATCAGAGGAGCTCAGGACAACTTTCAGCTGGTTATCTCAAGCGAGGACAAGGATTCAGCAACCTGTTGCTTCCGGAGGTGAGCGCTGCTTTGGCCGCACACAGACACTCCATGCGGCTACTAATATCAAGCACAATCAGTCCTCTCACAAGTGCTGTCCCTCTATAGCCTCTATCTCCCCCACATCTTTACACCTGATCCTCTCATCTCCTGCACTCGGTAACCTGCTTGGTTCAAGTATGCGAAAGTGTGTATGAAGTGGTTGGGGACTTTGGAATACCTCTCTCACTTACCTTCCGGCCGACCTGCCATCTTTATCCCTCTGCAGAGTAATGTTGATCTTGCCTTGTAAAACACAGTCACCGTTCAGCCGGCTACAGCTCATGCTCCCCGCTATTACAGCTTCATCCAGGCTGCGTTTGGAGAACGTATGTAGTATTGTGGATTATATACAATAATCCTATTGTTATTATTATAATAATGGATTATTTCCCCCACTTCTTTACACCTGATCCTCTCCTCTCCTGCTCTGGCTGCACAGTAACCTGCTTTGTTCGAGTATGCGAAAGTGTGTATGAGCTGGTTGGGGACTTCGATATACCTCTCTCACTTACCTTCCGGCCGACCTGTCATCTTTAACCCTCTGCAGAGTTACGTTAATCTTGCTTTGCTAAAATACAGTCACCTTTCAGCCGGCTACAGCTCATGCTCCCCGCTATTACAGCTTCATCCAGGCTGCCTTTGGAGAATGTAAGTAGTATTGTGGATGATACACAATAATCCTATTGTTATTATTATAATAATGGATTATTTCCTCCACATCTTTACACCTGATCCTCTCATCTCCTGCTCTGGCTGCAGAGTAGTCTTGCTTGGTTTGAATATGCGACAGTGTGTATGAGGTGGTTGAGGACTTTGATATAGCTCTCTCACTTACCTTCCGGCCGACCCACCATCTTCAACCCTCTCCAGAGTTACCTTCGTCTAGCTCTGCTAAAATACAATCACATTTCAGCTCACACTCCCCGCTATTACAGCTTCATCCAGGCTGCCTCTGGAGAATGTAAGTAGTATTGTGGATGATACACAATAATCCTTTTGTTATGATGATAATAATAATGGATTATTTCCCTTTATTTCCTATGGGAAAAGTTCCTTTGGTAGAAGTCCAAGGATCTGGAACGGATTAATGACTTATACCAAGGTGCCTCTGTAATATAACTCAATAATTATATTATGTTTTTGTTTGTGCACCCTTTAAACTGTTTTCCCAATGGTCTACATCATTGGAACCTTGCTCAGCATTTTAGCAACTTGCTTTGCTGGCCCCTATCGCTGACAACCAGAATTGATGGCCTAGACCAGGCATCCTCAAACTGCGGCCCTCCAGCTGTTGGGAAACTACAACTCCCATCATGAATTTATATAATTTATAACATTGGTAATGATGGAAATTGTAGTTTCCCAACAGCTGGAGGGCCACAGTTTGAGGATGCCTGGCCTAGACCTTTGGCTATCTGAACTGGTGGCCGAGATAATTGACGAACAGAATTGGTGGTTTATATCGTTGGTAACCTGAGTTCATGAACTAGATCATTTGGGTCTGTAATCAGTGGTCTACATCATTGGTATCATAGATCAGAAATCTAGACAGATGAGCTTGATGTTTGCCAACCTGAGATTGCGTGGGTGAATGGAAACCAGAATTGATGGCCTAGACCCTTGGCATATTTGAATAGGTGGCCTAAATCATTGACAGATTTGGTGGCTTTGGTCATTAGTAACTTGAACTGGAGCTCTAAATCATTAGTGACTATTATTATTGATCTAGATCATTGGTAGCATAGATCAGAAATCTATACGGTCTAGGTTGATAACCAGAATTGATCTCCTAGACCTTTGGCAAACTTAAATGGTGGTTTACCTTCTTGGTAACCTGAGCTGGTGACTTAGTTGATGACTATTATAAGTGGCCTACACCACTGGTAACATATATCATAAAAACCTAGATAGATGTTCTTGATCTTTGCCAACCTTAGTTTGCCTAGGTCAGTAGCAACCAGAATTGGTAGTCTATACCTTTGGCAATCTGAATTGGTGGTTTAGATAATTAATAAACAGAACTGGTGGCTTAGGTACTTAGTAACCTGAACTGGTCACCTGAACTGTAATTAGTGGCCTAGATCAGAAACCTAAACAGCTGGCCATGATCGTTACCAACCTGAATTTGGCCATCTTATCCACCTCTCCTCGCTACTCCCCTGCCTCTCCCCTCTGTCAATCCCTTCACTGGCTTCCCATTGCCCAGCTAATTCATTTCAAGCTACTAACTATGACCTACGAGGCTCTCCATACCTCTCCCCTCCTTACATCTCTGCCCTAATCTCCAGATACCTCCCCTCACGCAATCTCCGCTCCTCACAGGACCTTCTTTCTGCTCTGCCCTTATCAGCTCCTCACACAACCTCTCCAAGACTTCTCCCGTGCTTCCCCCACACTCTGGAACTCACTGCCCCAACACATCAGACTCTCCTCCACTTTCACCAGCTTCAAAAGCAACCTGAAAACCCATCTCTTCAGGCTTGCCTATAACCTACACTAACCTTGCTGTCACTACATCCTCCACAAACATGTCTGCCCCCACCTTCTGTCTCGTTCCTCCTCCTTGTAGATTGTAAGCTCTCGCGGGTAGGGTCCTCTCTCCCTCTGTCGTGCCAATTGTCATTCATCACTTATCATTGTACTCATTTGACTTATGTAATGAATGTAACCCCCTCGAATGTACAGCGCCCTGTAATCAATGGCGCTTTAAAATAAATAATAATTAAATAATACAAAAAGTCGCAATTGTATGACAGAGAAATCATTGATGTCCTAGACCTTTTGGCAAACTGACTGAATTGGCTAGAGGCCTGAATATTAATATTAATAACAGAATTGGTGGCTTAGGTCATTGGTAACCGGAACTGATCAACTAGGTTATCAATTAAAAAGAGACAGATGGCCTTGTTCCTTGCCAACAAGAATTTGCCTAGGTCAATGGTAACCAAAACTGATGGACTAGACTTTTGGCAATCTGATTTTCAAATCTTCCTGCTCACATTTGTTATATTAAAGAAACACCAAAGCTATGATCATCCATCGTGTCACCTATTTAAAGCACAGAATTAGGATATTAGAAGTTCAAACTAGAAACTTCACATACCACAGGTTGAGAACATAGGAAATTGATCATTGGTGACCAGACTTGATGTGCTAGATCATTGATTGGATCATTAATCTATAATTGGTGAACTTAATTATTCAAGGGGTTTTACCACAAAGTAAAACTGACGTGGCAAGTTTGCAAATTAAATAATAAACATTTTCACCATTCAACATTATTAAACATTATCTACCATTTTTGTTTTATCTGCTCCTTTAGTGATCCATAGTGTACAGCTCGTCTCCAGGGGATACGACCAGGGCTGAGAGCTCCTCAGTCCTGGTCGCACTTGCTCAGAGATCACTTCTCCTGTCAGGCAGCTACTGACAGTCTCTTCCCTGCCTAGAAATCACACACACTCACTGCTGAGCGAGTGTTTAACAGTAGATGTTGTCATTCTACTCCTGTCTTTTGTACTCCTTATTCATTAGTCAAATAGTGTAAATTAATAAAAAGAAACCTAAATCAGGTATGTGTATTGAGAAAAAAATATCTATGTTTGGTTCCTGCAGGGATTCGAACCGAGGACTCTTATGCTGAAAAACAGAAGTGCTAACCACTCAGCTACAATGTAGCTATTCACAGTCTCTTTACATAAACAGACCATTGTTTGACTAGAGTGAGCACACTGTTGGAAAAGGCATGGTGATGCCAAGCCTGTTGATTCACATAATAAGCAGTTCACGCAAATCACACACAACCTCTTTTGAGTAAGCAGAAGCAGGACAAATCAGGAATGAAATGCCTTTGTGGCAAAATCCCAAGGATCATTTGGACTAAAGGACATTTTAAGTCTCTTCCTTAGATGTTTTAAACTATTTGGTGCTTCATGAACTGAGTTGACTCCCTTGACTTTGTATTGAATGTTTTGTAATATTAACATTACTGTATTATACTACCTAATGACTGTCAATGTAACACATGTCTGAGGTTATAGGTTATCTGTGGAGTATATCTCTGAAATTTAGTTTTAGGCTTGGATTGGATAAAATTGTAAAGTATTATTTTACATACTTCAGAGAACTATTCGACCTACAGTATAGGTTTTGACTTATTTTGAACCCCTTGAATTAAGACTGTCCATAACAGGGGCGGGCACAGACAGCAAAAGCCCCCATGAAAGAACAGTATATGGGCTACTTGTTATCCAATATCTCATCATAAAGAAGCCCCTTATGGCTCTCTAACAATCCGTTTTTAATTGTTAGCCATGAAACTCATTCACGCAACACTAATTTTAAAATGAGATTGGACCCACTTACCTATTAACCCCCTTAGGTTACCATTGGGAACTTCCCACCTGGTCAGTTTCATAGAGAGACACCCGGTGGCTTTTATGGGTTGTATGGAGTAGAAAACCTCACTTAAAGGGGTTTTGCCACGATGTAATGTTGACGTGGGATCCTCCAAAATGGGTATTTAATCACTTTTCTAAATATATGTGATTACATAAAGTGAAGCCTGTGAGAGCTACAGCATTGCTCAGTCCACCTTAGTTTCCTGAAAGTTTACATTAGACACGACCAGGAGCTGACAGGAGAGCTGATCTGGCCGCGCTTGCATGTTTGCACTTCTTATCTGATGACAGGGAACCTGAAGGAGCTTGCAAGGGACTGGGGAGAAAGTGCAGTGTATGAGGTTGTCTGCTGTAAAGAGATTCCACAAGTTGTAATGTTATTATTTGAGTAAACATTGCAGACGCTCCCCGCTCCCTCCCTCTCTGCTCACCCACCTCCCTCTCATGACTCAGCGTGCTGTGTTTATATTTTCTCCTGACCAGATAACAGGTAAGGAACTCACTTCGTGGCAAAACCCCTTTAAGTTTGAACCCATGCCTCTTATCCTTGGGCACTGTAAGCATAAGTACAGTTCCCTGTCTCCACAGGCACTGCAAAGTTAAAAAAATAAGCTACATATTGCCATTGATAGACTTGTATTTTGCATAATGAGAAACCGTAGAACAAGACATAATTAAACTCAACACATGTTCCTAGCCACAATGTTTGTTAAGCCATTTAAGGGTATATTAAGTGAAATTACACTAATTTGACTTGTATTGTAATTTATTTACTGCTACAAATCTCACGGCTACCGATTTGACTGTGTTTATTATGTCTTTTTTTTTTTTCTTCCGTTGTAGGTGCCATGTTATTCATACGGACAGAAGCTTTCTAAATTGGCCATTTTGAGAATAGCTTGTAACTATATCCTCTCCCTGGCGCGACTGGCTGACCTTGACTACAGTGCTGATCATAGTAACTTGAGTTTTTCTGAGTGTGTAGAACAATGTTCTAGGACTTTACAGTAAGAAGGACGGTCAAAAAAGAGGAAGGTAAGATAAAATGAACTTGAGGTCCCCCGTGGTCTTCCAATAACCTCTTATTTATTTTCATTCATGACAGAAAAGTAGTAACTTTAGATCCAGGATAAAGTCTTAATCATGTATAATCAGTGGTTACAGAATTATAGAACTTGATTAATATGTAATCGACATGATATTTATGGTATAGATAAAGAGCATTTCCATAATATATGTAATAATCCTCAGGCATGTATAAGTAGAACATTAAAAAATACGTATTCCTTGGGTGGTGGAAGTGGGGACCGCTATGGGGTCCTTTAAATGCCCCTCAGAACCCCATACAATCATATTTGTGACCTAACTCTGCCCATATCCCCCATACAAAAGTTAAAGTGAAGAGACCTGTCTCAAATCATGTGTAACTGTCTCAATCGAGAATTTGCTTTGTCTAATTGCATCAGAGACCAGTACTGGTACCCATTGCGGTACCATAAAAAGAGACACTAACAGTGACACATGGACCATGTGAGCAAGGTAGTAGAAGTAGGATTTCTTGATATCTGCTGGATATTCTAAACATATAAACCCAGCAGAGTTAAGTTTTTTGAAAAAAAAATGGTAATTTTTACGATGATTCAACATTAGGCTGGGTTCAAATATTCTGCTCGAGATTGAAGGTGAAACAGATCATCACTGGCAAACTTGTGTTGGCCGCATGAAGCATGGCTCAGGCCTTATGCTGCTCCTGGGACATGTAGATCCGGTCTTGAAGATGTTGTTATACCACAAGGCAGTCATTTAAAATGGAAGCTACTGCAGCTGGATTTGCCCGTGAGGCCTGAAACGCATTGGCGTGTTCCTGAGTGTTTTGGATCTATGTTGTTGCTACTTGGAATATGAATAAAGAATATGGCTTTTAAAGAAGCTGGACATTCTACTTTTTCCTGGATTTGCCAGGGCAGCCACTGCCAGACAGATGGATGACTATAAACAGCTCAAGCCTGCAAGAGCTAAAGTTACTCTTACAAGGTAGGTTTCCATTCTGGCTGAGCAGGGGACCTCCATCTTTGATCCTCTAATAGGGCATATAGATATGGATTAGTTTCATGGCACACCATATATAAGGTCCTTATACTCTGGGAGGGTATGTTTGCATAGGTTGGCTTCATGAGACACCACATATGATGTCCTTAAGCTCTTATAGGGTATATCCTTATACTCTAACAAAGGATATGGTCATACGTTGGCTTCATGAGCTTTTGATTTCCTTATACTTTAAGAAGGCATGGGTTGGCACAACAGATAATGTTTTTGTAAGAGGGAATATGGACATGGGTTGGCTTTGTGAGACACCATCTATGATGTTCTTATGTTTGAATAGTACATAGTGATATGGTTTGGCTTTATGATACAACATACATTATGTCCTTATATTGTAATAGGGCATATGGATATGGATTGGCTTCATGAAACACCACCACCTATACTTTAATAGGGCATATAGACATAAGTTGGCTTTGTGATACATCACCAATGATGTTCTTATGTTTAAGTAGCACGTATGGACATAAGACATAGGATGACTTCATGATACACCACCAGTGCAGTCCTTATACTAAAATAGGGTATACAAACATGGATAGGCTCCATGAGACATCACCTATGATGTTATACTCTAATAAGGCATATGGACATGGGTTGGCTTTATGATACACCACCAATAATGTTCTTATGTTTGAATAGCACATATTGATATGGGTTGGCTTTATGATACAACATACATTATGTCCTTATACTCTAATAAGGCATATGAACATGGATTTGCTTCACGACACACCACAGATGATGTTTTTATACTCTAAATAGGGCATGTAGACATGGGTTGGCTTCAGGACACACCACCTGTGGTGTCATTATACTCTAATAGGGCATGTAGACATGGGTTGACTTCATGAGACCACCTATGGTGTCCTTATACTCTAATAAGACATGTAGACATGGGTTGACTTCATGAGACACTACATATGATGTCTTTATACTCTAATAAGGTATATGGAAATGGGTTGGCTTCATAGACTTGGGTTGACCTCTTTAAGGCCAAATTATTCTCTACAGATCTAGCTGGACACCTTTTCACCTCTCATTATGAACACTAGTTTATCGCATCCAGTAAAACACCATGAATCATGTCTTCTGCTCGATTCTTGGATCCAGTAGTTTTCTTAAAATTAGGTTCCCACAAGTAGCAGCTAATTGCAGGTTTATCTAAATACACGTAGCCAAGAGTGGGTATCTAAAGGAAACAGCACAGAGTCTAATTACTGAATCACATTCCTTCAGGTTACTTAACGCTGAACCAATTACATGAAATCATCATCAAACCGTGTTAGAGAGGAAGCCAACTGTTCAGCCAGTTTTCCTTTCGGAAAATAACATGGGTGAATAAGAAGAGAGTGATTGATGTTTGTGCTCGAAGTATTATTACAAAAGAAGGTTTGTAAACTTCATTTGAACCTCCCTACGGATTCTGGAATCTTTAGCTCGGTCAGTGTCAGGGAGCGGGAGGGTTGGGGGTCACTCTACCATATTTATTGTCCCCTTTGTCTGGTTCATTGCAAACAAATACTGTCATTGTGAAGATAGGAGCAGAGATGAACTGTTGGACTTGCCGGACAATCAGGTGCTGTGTTTTTTTTAAAGACAGAGGTGTGTAAAACAGCCAACACTCAAGAAGCCCTTGATGGGTCTGACAGCTGGATCCTATCAACACCATCACTCTAGGCCCCGGAGGGGTAATTCTGGCACTGTTTGCAGTTTTTATTCATTTTGCCATGACTAGAATAGGTAAAATATGCAAATATTCTCAAAAATATCCTCCTTGTTGCTTTTCATTTGTCACGGGCAGGTAGTGGCTCCTGGTCACCATGAGTTTTGGCAAAGAACCACGGCAAGAAGCAGAGTCTAATGAATCTCTTGGTCTTCACTCTTTAAACGTTTATACAAGGGATCTGGACTTGCAGGAAACTTCCAGGTCACTACTCCCAAAATTTTGTGGTGATTGCTTGGCGTGCAGACGTGGCACAGGAGGGACGGGTAGAGATGTGGTTTGGCCTCAAACAGAAGGTCAGGGTAGGTGGCTTTCAATCGTCAATGGGTCACAGGCAGTTGGTTAGGCCAAGCAGCAGACTAATGGAGAGCCCGGGAAACCCAAGCCTGAAGTCTATAGGGAAAGGGGAAAGGGCAAAAGACGTTTCGGGGTAAACGAGTAAAAAAGGCCCCGGGCGGGGCAGAAAAGGGAAATGTAGGTTAGGAAAAAGCCAAAGGCCCCTTTTCCCAGAAGGTTGGGCAAAGACCAAGTAGAAGGACAGGGCAGGCGGCTTTCCTTTCCCATAAAGGGGTCCGGGAAAAGATGGTCAGGGAAAGGCAGCAAAATTTTGTGAGTAAGGGAAACAAGCCAAAGGCCCTTTACAGAAATTTTGGGGGAAAAGGGAACTGGGGTTTTAAAAAGGGTGAAAACCAAAAAAAGGAAAAGAAGGGTCGGGGGCAGGGGCCGGAAAAATTTAAATTAATAAAAATGGGGTTGGTCACAGAAAAAGGAAAGGGGGGATAAAAAAGGGAAAAAAACCAAAGGGTTTTTATAAAAGGGGAAGGGGTCAGGAAAAATGGTTAAAAAGCCCCCACAACCAACGGGCAATTTTCATGGAAAAAAAGAGCTTTCAAAAAAACATGGTTTTTTTTCAAAGAACAAGGGGAACAAATTTTCTAAAGGGCCCTTTAAAGGGAAAAATGGTCGGGGGCCCCTTTGAGACCTGGTTGGAATAAAATTTGAAGAGGGAACATGGGGCCCAAAGGTTTTTCCCCCTGAAAGGTCCGGGTAAAGATTTTATTTTGGCCCCAAAACGGAGGAAGAACCAATGCAAAAAGGGTTTTTCCCAGGAAAATTTCAAGGGGCAGGGGGTTTTTTCCTATTTTTAGGGGGTCCCCCCCCAACCCCCAAAGGAAAGGGTTCAGAAAGTTTTCCCCCCTTTTTTTTCCCAATTTTTGTAAATAAAGGATTTTTAAAAGGGCAGGGAAAGGCTGGGCCCCCAGGGGGCCCAATTCCAAACCCCTAAACTTAAAAAAAGGAGTCATTTTAAACAAGGCCCTTTTAAAAAAGGTTTTTAAAAAAACAGAAGTGCCCCATAAATTTGGTGGTTCAAAAGGGGCCCAGGAAGGGGGTTTTTTCAAAGGGAGGCCGGATTTCCAATTAATAAAAAGTTTTTCACGGGAAGATGGTAAATTGGGGCCAAGGCAGTGGATTAACTGAAAGTCAGGAACAAGCCAAAGGTCTATACAGAAGATTCAGGCAGAGACGTAGTTGATTTCACAAGCAAAAAGGTAGGGGGGTGTTAAAATCAAAAACAGGTAAAAGGGACAAAAGGTAAAGGGGAGGGGGGGAAAATTAAATCATAAAGGGGGTCCAGGCCCGGGGAGGGAAAGAGAACCTAAAAGAGGGTCGGGGGAAAAGAAAAGGGGCAAATGAGGAAATCGAAACAGTAAGCTCTAAAAATTCCCACAAAAAGCCACCAAAAAAACTGGATGGATGAAAAGTGGGGGAAAAAACCTAAGGGGCTCATTTCCCAGGGCATAAATTTTCTTTGAAAATCAGGGCGTGGGCCATCGTATAGAAATTATGTTTGAATTTGGGGATTTGGTTTGGATGGGAAAAGTGGGACACTTAGCGAACCCCCCGTGATTTGGTGCAAACCCAAACTAGGGGGCCTGTCCCTTTGGGCTTCTTGGCCCCCCTTTATTTTCCTTTTTTTAAAAATTTCCCCCACCCACATTCTTTTTGAGATCCCCCCTCCCTGTGCGGGGCCGTGTACAAAAGTCTTTTTTCATTTGCCTTTGTAGAGAAAAGGGAAAAGGAGTGTCCTCCCCCTTTTAAAAAAAAATTTTGACCCAATGAGAATAATATACGACTATCAGGCAATGACCCAGGAATAGGGGCTTAAATCATGCTCTCACATTTCGCAGGCTACTGCTTGTAGGCTACACTGAATATGTAACCAGCTGCTCTAATACTTGATTTTAATGATTTTTTTTTTTTATATTATGGACCACATGTGTAAAACACAAAGTCCCCCTTCCAAAAATTGATAAAACAATTTTCAGCAATTCCGCTGCCAAATGACATAACAGGAAGGGGGCCCTAAAATTTAAATTTTATTTTTAAAGTCAGGGAAAACATTGCGGGAAAAATAACATCACGTCGGGCCTCAACCCCTTAAAGAGGACCCGTGATGGCTCCTGTTAAAAACGCCCGGTTTAATAAATACTTTTTAAATCAAAATTCTGGGGGCTCTGCCCCCTTTTTCCTCTGGCCATATCAGAAAATGTCCCCCTGTGAAACCCACAATTCGGGGAGCCTCTTCCCTAAAAAAACTCGTTTGTGCTGTTGTTTTTTTCCTTGGTTTTTCCCCTTCTAAAAAATGAAAAATTATTTGAATCGTCAACTGGGTGTGACCTTTCCATTTTTAAAGGGGGGCGTGTTTCTGTTTAAAACTAAACCTTTGTCAGGGGGCTAATCGGAAAATGTCAGCCTTGGCAAGACACCCCCCACTCAACACCCAGCTGACAGATTCTTTTAATCATTTCCGGGAGGGAAAAAACCAGAGGGATAGCCCCACCTTGAAAAAAAAAATGAGTAATGGTTTCCGGGTTTTTTATTTTGGGGGAAAATTTTTTAAGTATTTTTTGCAATTTCCTTTTCGGGAAAGGGTTAAAGGGAAGGGCTCTTTAAAGTGTCACCATATGGCGGCAGATATTGAATGGGTTTTGAGGCTCTTCTATGAGGCATGCCTGCTTGCAGTTAAAGGGAACATGTCACATTTTTTAAGGCCCCCCTTTGGGAGGACAGCACAAGCAAGTTTTCAGACCTGTTTTTCCCCAGGCTGTTTTCCCTTATTCGAAAGATGCAGCGTTTTAGGGCTTTTAAACCCCCCTCAATATCTTTTTCCCTGAGCGGGGGGTTTGGGTTCCCGGGCCCCCCCAAAGGTTTCCCCCCCACTGACGGGTTTTAAAATGTTTCTCCCTATTAAAAATTTTAATGGGTTTGTCATTTGAGGTGGGGCGGGGCTACCCCCAAGGGCCGGGTTTAAAAAAAAGGGAATCTTTGAAGGCCCTCTTCGAATGACCCTTCTGGCTGAAAAGGGCAGATTTAAAGCTTTAAAATAAACAAAAAACTAAAAGAAACTTCCAAAATTTGGGGAAACCACACCCGCGGAAAAACAGCAGTTTCTGTCACTAGCTTGTTCTGCCCTCAGCAAGGAGGCATAATCTATGTGACAGGTTCTCTTTAAGCCTGTTTGCAGGGATGGACACGCTGGGAAGTGGGTGGTCATTTGGACCAGTTTTTTTTTTTACCCCCTAGGCTCATCTGCCCCATAGCTTTTGTCCATCCAATTGGAGGGGCATTTCCCCGCTTTACCCAAACCCGTGGCCCAGTAACCCTTTTTCTTAAAAAAATTTTTTGGGGACCTTTAATTTTAGAAAACACAAAAAAAATCATCCCAAAAAAAGATAAAGGAAACCCCGGGGGTTTCCCAACAATTTTTTCACGTCAAATAAACTCCAACAAAATTCAAAGGAAAACCACATTTACTATACAAACACCACCTAAATATAATCATTTCTCCCCAATAAAATAAATTACCCCCTACATTAACAAAATATACAGGAAAAAATAATCACAGCAGAAGGGATTAAAAGGGGGTTTTGGGGGTGATATCATTTCATACCTCCTTAACCCCCGGGTCTTCAGCTCTGTGTGCTCAAAAAAGGGGGGTGTGATTTTTTGTGAATTGAAAATTTATGTTTTCCCAGCAGGGTGCCCTCACCCGGTTTTTTTCTCTCTATTTAAAGAAAGGTCTGTTTATGTAAAGCGTTGTGAGTGTGAAAAAGGGAAAAGTTTTTGCTTCACAAAACAAGGGTTCTAAAATTTTTAAAATTTCCCGCAGGAACCAAACCTGTGGTTGTTTTTTTTTTTTTTCTCTTTACTCAATCACAAGAAAAATTTTTTAAATTTTTTTGGGTTTTTTTGACTTTAAATTTAAAAAGGAGATTAGGGGATGGGAGTGGAATGGAAAAGCACCTTTGGGGGTTTTAAAACCAGTAGCTGCCTTTAAGGGGGGGAGGTGATGTCTGACCAGGGGCTTGGGGGGCCCTCAGCCCTGGTCGTATCCCCTGGAAAAACGAGCTGTAAGCCAAGGACCATAAAGGAGCCGTAAGGGCAAAAAAAGGGGCTGGAATTTTTTTAATAATGATGAATTTGGGAAAATGTTTGTTTTTTTTTTTGCAAACTTCCCCCCTCAATTTTACTTCGTGGCAAAACCCCCTTTTTAAAAAAGTTATAATTTTAAATTTTTAAACCTAAAAAAGAAAAAGGGGGGCCGAGCGTTTTCCCCCCAGGGTAACAGGGGTCATCAAGGCTGACACACTAAAGGGTAAAAATTTGTCCAAAAGAATTGATTCAAAAACCATAAGGCCCAAAAAAAAATGTTAATAAAGATATACAAAATAAAGGTTCCCAAAAAATATCAAACCCAACCCCAGGATAAGATTCCCCCAAGGGGGTTTCTAATGGCTACAAAACCTTTAATTTATAGCAAAAAATGCCCCTTTTTCCTCAAAAACAAACTCCAAAACATTTACTTTCCGGGGTGCCATTTTGCTGTACTTTGGGCATATTTTAAAACCCTTTTGATAGGAGAAATAGGGGTTTTCTAGGGGAGGTGTTTGTATAGGTTAGGTTCCGGTAGGGGGTTTGCCCTTTTAGGGACGGGATCCCCTTTTTTTTTGGGAGGTAGGGTTTTTTAGATAGGGTTTTTGGGTAAAATAGGGTTAAAATGTAGGGGGATAATTGGGTTTATGTGTGTTATTTTAATAAAAATTAAAAATGAAGGTTATAAATTTTTTGGTCAAGTATTTTCCCCTTGTGGGTTTTTTTTGTACCTTTTTTAGCCATACAACCGGGCCCAGGTCAAATTTAAAAGGGAAGGGGGGAAAATTTTTATGCCCTGCCTATATAAAAAATCCCTTTAAATTTATCCTTAATGTGCCCATGTATGAGAACAAAAGTGTCCAAACCCACTGATTTTGGCAAGACCAGAGGACTGTCAACCATTGGTTAACCTTGATGGACATCTGTCTTTTAAACCCCCCAAAATGAATTGTCCGCCTCCCTTTCCCCAAAAATATGTCTGGGGGGGGGGGAGGATTGGACATGTTTAAAAATTTTCCCCGAGGTGGGGGTTTAGTAACCCCCTATGGAACCTGCACCTATCTTGGGAACAGGAACCACTAAAGGTTTCGGCACAGATTGGAGACCCAGTTACACTTGCACACGACTCTCCATTCTGTTCTATAGTTCTGGGTACAGGTGAGCAGTGTGTTCTATACTAAAACCCCCCCTAGAAGAGATGGAGAGTCGGGTGAAAAATAACTGTCACTTTTGCGGCCTCTCTGGTAGGTCGGGTCCCAGACGTGGTTGGGTATACTAGTGTATTAAACCCTCAAGTCATGCTAAAAAAAACCCTTTAAGGGAGTGTCAGCCCCAGGGGAGTCGACGCAGCCCTACTTCCTTCTACCATTGAAATCACATGCATGCTCAACTAAACCGAGTGTGTATGGTGAGGGCGAAAGGCATGCTGTAGCTATTGGCTGAGTGAGGTAAAGGTTAAAAGGCCATCTCAAATGTTCCCTAGACCCTGAACTACGTCTAATCTCCTGACCAGCGGACCTAAGGAAAGTGTGATATTATATGCCAACCGTTCCGATAGAATCAATCAGTCAACAGAATTTATGTTGTTAGAAGTTCCAGTACTTGTTAATTTCGAACCCCATAGAACAGAAAGGGAAAAGAGGTGAAAAGTACAACCAAATCTCCTTCTGTTCTACAGCAGTTCCCCGTACGTGACGCTGGTTTGTATCAGAAATCCCTAGAATGAATGGAAGTCGTGAAAAAGTACAAAAACCAACTCTCCCTTCTGTTCTACAGGAGTTCCCTCAGTGGCCTGTGTTTTGTGGGAAACCCCATAGAAAAGAAAGGAGAGTCGGGGCAAGTGCACCAAAACTCCATTTGTTTATGGGAGTTCCCCTACGCTGAGCGCTGTTTCTGTACTAGAACTACCATGAACTAAAGGAGAGTTGTGAACAAGGGGCAACCTATCTCCATTTGTTCTACGGGTTCCCCGTACAGCTGAGCCCCGTGTTATGTGCTGAGAAAACCCCCAAGAACAGAATGGGAGTCGTGGGAAGTGCACAAAATTTCCTTCTGTTCTGGGGGTTCCCCGTCGCTGAGGCTGTGTTTTTGTTCTAGAATACCATAGAACTAAATGGGAGTTGTGAACAAGTGCAATAACTCTTATTCTGTTCTATAAAAGTTTCCAGTACGTGAGCACTGTATTCTGTATCGAACTCCCCTAGAACAGAATGGAGAGTCGTTTAACAAGTACAACCAACTCTATTTGTTCTACAGGAGTTCCAGTCAGTGAGCGCTTGGGTTTTGTACTCAGAACTACCATAGAAAAATGGGAGTTGTGAAAAGTGCAACCCAATCTCCTTTGTTCTACCCGGAGTTTCAGTAAGGAGCCCGTGTTATGTGTGAAAAACCCCTAGAAAAAATGGAGAGTGGAGAAGTGCAACCCAAAATTCCTTCTGTTCTACGGGGGTTCCAGTACAGCTGAGCGTGTGTTCTGTTCTCAGAATACTAGAACTAAATGGAGGTTGTGAAAAGTGAAACCCAATCTTATTTTTTTTTAAGATTCCCCGTACAGCTGGCACTGTATTTCGTACTCAGAATCCCCCTAGAAAAGAATGGAGAGTCGTGAACAAGTACAACCAACTCTCCATTCTGTTCTACAGGAGTTCCCAGTACAGCTGAGCGCTGTGTTCTGTACTCAGAACTCCCATAGAACTGAATGGAGAGTCGTGAACAAGTGCAACCAACTCTCCATTCTGTTCTATGGGAGTTCCCAGTACAGCTGAGCCCTGTGTTATGTGCTGAGAAACCCCATAGAACAGAATGGAGAGTCGTGAGCAAGTGCAACCAAATCTCCATTCTGTTCTATGGGAGTTCCCAGTACAGCTGAGCGCTGTGTTCTGTACTCAGAACTACCTAGAATAAATGGGGGGAGTTGTGAAAAAAGTCAACCAACTCCCCAAATTCTGTTTAAAGGAGCCCCGTACAGCTGGCCCTGTGTTATGTGCTGAAAAAACCCTTGAACAAAATGGGAGGTGAGCAAGTGAACCAAATCTCCTTCTGTTTATGGGGTTCCAGTCGTGAGCGCTGGTTCTGTATCAAACCCCATAGAATGAATGGAGGTCGTGAAAAAGTGAACCAAATCTCCATTTTTTCTATGGAGTTCCCAGTAAAAACTGAGCGCTGTGTTATGTATTCAGAACTCCCATAGAACAGAATGGAGAGTCGTGAACAATACCTTATGGTAAATAGGGTTTTATATGGTATAGACCGTATATGACAATGTGTTTAAAGTATGACCTTCCCCCACAGTTCCCCCTGGTTTGCACAGCGGGCATATATGTATTTTTTTCTTGTTTGACCGCAGCTGTTAAATAAGCTTGCAAGGTCCCAAAACAATACCTAGAACAGAATGGAGAGTCGTGAACAAGTACAACCAACTCTCCATTCTGTTCTACAGGAATTCCAAGTACAGCTGAGCACTGTGTTCTGTACTCAGAACTCCCATAGAACAGAATGGGGTCTTTTGAAAAGTAAAACCCAAATCCCCATTCTGTTTACGGGAATTCCAAAAAAGCGGCACTTTTTTTGTCTCAAAAACTCCATAGAACAGAAGGGAGAGCCCGGGAACAAGTCAACCAAACTTTCTTCTGTTTTATAGGAGTTTTTATTTCAGTGAACGGTGTGTGGGGCCCGTCCCAAAAAACTCCATGAAACAGAATGGAGAATCCTGTGCACGTGTGAACCACCACTTTCAAGGGGCCTGTTCCCAAAACAGTAGAGTTTCCAGTACGTTTTTATGTACTCAGAACTCCCATAGAACAGAATGGAGAGTCGTGAACAAGTGCAGCCAAATCTCCATTCTGTTCTATAGGAGTTCCCAGTACAGCTGAGCGCTGTGTTCTGTGCTGAGAAAACCCATAGAACAGAATGGAGAGTCGTGAAAACAAGTGAACCAATCTCATTCTGTTTATGATTTCCCCAGTAAGCTGGCCTTGTTATGTATTCAGAACCCCCATAGAACAGAATGGAGAGTCGTGAACAATACCTTATCGTAAATGGGGTTTTATATGGGATAGACTGTATATGACAAAGTGTCCTATAAAATTTGTGAACCCTCGCCACCAGCCCATCCCCCGGGTTCCCCTGCACAGGGAAGTTATGTATTTTTTTCTTGTTTGACCACAGCTGTTAAATAAGCTTGCAAGGTCCCCAAAAAAAACCTAGAACAGAATGGAGAGTCGTGAACAAAACCTTATGGGAAATGGGGTTTTATATGGTATAGACCTTTATATGAAAAAAAGTGTTTTTATGAAGTTGAAACCCTGCCACGTCCTAGCCTGGATCCCGCACAGGGGTTTTGTATAAAATGTTTTTTTTTCTGTCCCCCCGCAGTGTTAAATAAGCTTGCAAGGTCCCATTCTTAATCTTTTTCCTCATGTGTTCTCCCCGGCCGTGTGTTGTTAGGAGCACAGGCCCGCTGAAGATGGTTTTTTTCCCTTTTTTCCCCCCCCCCCCCCCCCACCCCCCCCCCCTCGCCTCTCTGGCAGTCTCAGATCGAGTTCGGTGCTAGTTGGGGAATTTCTGGCGCCACTCAGGGCAGAGGGCAGAGGAAAGGCACGCGAGCTGGAACCCAAAGCACTCAGTCTCTGCTGGATTTGGCACATTCCCCAGCATTTTGCTGGCATGCTCTGGGTCTCCCCTCCCCATCTTTTTCCAAAAAAAACATTTAGGACCTCTATCATCAGGTACTACGTGAGGCAGTGTTTAAGGCCCCGGGAAAAAAAACCGTGAAAAGGGTCTCTTTATGAGAGAGGAAACCAGATTATGAAGAACAGCAGAACAGTTGGGGCTTCATAAAACTTGGAGGCTGCGGTTTTGGAATTCGTTCACCGCGTGTGTCATATTGAGATTTCTATGGGGTTTATCACGGCGCGGCGAGGTCTGCGGAAGAAAGGCGAAGATAGGAAAAAAGAGGGAGAAAGAAAGTAGAAGGAAAAAGATGCATGTATTAGTGACAAAGCGAAGAGGCGAGACCGGCCCTATCAGGGTGTGCAACGCGAAAAACCCAGCGCTGGGCTGAGAGGGTCCCACTTTATAGCAAAAAAAATTATGAACTTCTTTTAGGATAAATTTGGGGGTGTGTAGATATTGAGATAGGATAGTATGAGTAGATGATAGATAGATATGAGGATAGATAGATAGTAGATGATTTAGATAGTAAAGATTAGATAGATAGGATAGATAGATAGATAGATAGATAGATAGATTAGATAGATAGATTTGTTTGGGAGATGATAGATAGATTGATAGATAGATTGGAGAGAGAGTAGATGATAGATTGGGGTTGATAGATAGTAGATAGATAGATAGAGTTATGAGATAGATAGTAGTAGTATTAGATAGATAGTTTGGATAGATTGATAGGGGTAGTAGTAGTTTTGGAGTAGGAGGAAGATTTGATATGAGATATAAATTGAGATGAATAGATAGTAGATATGGGGGAGGATGAAGAAGGGAAGAAAGAAAAAGAAGATTTAAAATAGGATTTTGATAGATAGATAGTTAGATAGGATAGGGGGGAAAGAAGATTTTTGATAGATAGTGGATAGATTAGATTTGATGATAGTAGATAGATTTAAAGAATTGATAGATAGATAGATATTAGGTAGTTTTAATTGGGAGATAGATTTTATAGTTTGATGAAGTTTTTTTGGTTTTAGTTGATAGATTTTTATGTTTTGGTAGGTTTAGATAATAGATAGATAGAAAATAGTAGATATGGATTTGTAATAGATATGGGATTTGAAAAATAGAAAGATAGATAGATAGATAATTGATGTAGATGATAGATAGATAGATAGTGTGATAGGTGTGTTGAGCCCTTCGTGCTTGCTGCAGTGTTTCTGGTCGGTATCATGCGATGCAGCAGAGCACAATCACTTCCCTTCACATGACTTTTTTGAAGAAATTTTTATTGTTTTTAGGGTATACAGGAAATGACCCTTTATGGTCTTGCAGAGCTCTGCTGGGGCGTCATGAAGAAAGAACAGACATGTCAAAAATGTGGAATATTTGTTGTTGGCATCTTCATAGTCTCCATTACATCAAAGTCAAATACACGTATACAGCAGTCTGAAGAGAGTGTCTATTGCTGTACTCTAATAGCACCAGTAATATAAAATGGACAGTACCACCACAAAAGGGATTTGCCTTCCCAATTTCATTGACCATACAACAATGCCAAGCTCACATCAGTGGCCATGCAACAGTGCCAGACACATATCAATAGCCATACAATAGTGCCAGGCACCTTTCAGTGGAATAGTGTCAGATACATATCAGTGCCCATACAGTGGTGCCAATACAGTATACAGCAGTGTCTACAAATTGTACAGCAGTGCACAAACAACATACAGAGGTGCCCATATCATACATAGCAGTGCCAATACAATACACAGCAGTGCCCATACTATATACAGCAGTGCCTATACAATACACAGCAGTGCCCATACAATACACAGCAGTGCCTATACAATACACAGCTAGTGCCATACAATACACAGCAGTGCCCATACTATATACAGCAGTGCCTATACAATACACAGCAGTGCCCATACTATATACAGCAGTGCCCATACAATACACAGCAGTGCCCATACTATATACAGCAGTGCCCATACTATACACAGCAGTGCCCATACAATACACAGCAGTGCCCATACTATACACAGCAGTGCCAATACAATACACAGCAGTGACCATACTATCTACAGCAGTGCCCATACAATACACAGCAGTGCCCATACAATACACAGCAGTGCCCATACTATACACAGCAGTGCCCATACAATACACAGCAGTGCCCATACTATATACAGCAGTGCCTATACAATACACAGCAGTGCCCATACTATATACAGCAGTGCCCATACAATACACAGCAGTGCCCATACTATACACAGCAGTGCCCATACAATACACAGCAGTGCCCATACTATATACAGCAGTGCCCATACAATACACAGCAGTGCCCATACTATACACAGTAGTGCCAATACAACACACAGCAGTGCCCATACTATATACAGCAGTGCCTATACAATGCACAGCAGTGCCCATACTATACACAGTAGTGCCAATACAATACACAGCAGTGCCCATACTATATAGAACAGTGCCAATACTATATACAGCAGTGCCCACACTATATACAGCAGTGATCAAATACACAGCAGTGCCCAGACAATAAACAGCAGAGCCCATCCTATATACAGCAGTGTCTTTACTATATACAGCAGTGCTCAAATAAACAGCAGTGCCTATACAATATACAGTAGTGCCTATACAATATACAGTAGTGCCCATACAGTATGCAGCAGTGCTCACACAATATACAGCAGTGCCCCCCATAATATACAGCAGTGCCCATACTATAAAGCAGTGCCCACATAATATACAGCAGTGCCCACACAATATACAGCAGTGCCCATACAATATACAGCAGTGCCGATACAATATACAGTAGTGCCCATACAATATACAGCAGTGCCCTTAGAATATACAGCAGTGCCCATATAAAATACAGCAGTGCCCTTACTATATAGAGCATTGCCCACATAACATGCAACAGTGCCCATGCCCACACAATGTACAGCAGTGCTTATACTATATAAAGTGCCAGCTAAATCATTAACCCTATGGTATGATTATTGTCCGAGGGTCCTCGCAATGTTTGGTTACTTCACCCGACACGAGGGGGCCCGGAGCACAATGTAGGGGTTCCTAAGGAGTGAATGGTGTTAATTTTCCTCACAGCAGAGCAAAGAAGTTTTCACTTAAGGCCATTAGTGAACTGGCAGCAGATTTATGTCCCACGATGCATCATCCCCTGCTCCTCACTACCATAAACACTTTCATCATTTTTATTGAATGTTGTCATTGGATCGTCCTGTTCTTGGTGATAACGGAGGAAAGTGTTTACATTCCAGAGACAGTCGGAAAGCCGGGCCCAGGTCCTACAGGTCATAATAAACCGCTATATACAGTACTAGATTGAGTATACCGTAAGGATGGTGGGATGAAGGTGTGCAGCCAGTAGGGAACTATCTTCAGTGGGGTCCAGGAATCTGGTTCTGAGACCGCTGGTAGCATAGGTGGCAATATAGCAGTGGTTATATTCTTGTACATAGGAGCAGTATTATAGTAGTTATATTCTTGTACATAGGAGCAGTATTATAGTAGTTATATACTTGTACATGGGCAGTATTATAGTAGTTTATTCCTTGTACATAGAGGCAGTATTATAGTAGTTATATTCTTGTACATAGGAGCTTTATAGTAGTTATTTTTGTACATAGGGTAGTATTATAAGTTATTTTTGTACATAGGAGCAGTATTATGTAGTTATGTTCTTGTAATAGGAGCAGTTTTAGTACGTTTATTTTGTACATAGGGGCAGTATTATAGTAGTTATATTCTTGTACATAGGGGGCAGTATTACAGTAGTTATATTCTTGTACATAGGGGCAGTTTATAGTGTTATATTCTGAATAGGGGGCAGTATTATAGTAGTTATATTCTTGTACATAGGGGGCAGTATTATAGTAGTTATATTCTTGTACATAGGGGCAGTATTATAGTAGTTATATTCTTGTACATAGAGGCAGTATTATAGTAGTTATATTCTTGTACATATGGGGCAGTATTATAGTAGTTATATTCTTGTACATATGTGGCAATATAGCAGTGGTTATATTCTTGTACATAGGAGCAGTATTATAGTAGTTATATTCTTGTTAATAGAGGCAGTATTATATGTAGTTATATTCTTGTACATAGGGGGCAGTATTAGTAGTTATTTCTTGTAATAGGGGCAGTATTTACTAGTATATTTTGTTGGAGGCAGTATTATAGTAGTTATATTCTTGTACATAGGGGCAGTATTATAGTAGTTATATTCTTGTACATAGGTGGCAGTATTATAGTAGTTATATTCTTGTACATAGGGGCAGTATTATAGTAGTTATATTCTTGTACATAGGGGGCAGTATTATAGTAGTTATATTCTTGTACATAGAGGGCAGTATTATAGTAGTTATATTCTTGTACATAGGAGCAGTATTATAGTAGTTATATTCTTGTACACGGAGCAGTATTATAGTAGTTATATTCTTGTACATAGAGGCAGTATTATAGTAGTTATATTCTTGTACATAGGGGGCAGTATTATAGTAGTTATAGTCTTGTACATAGGTGGCAATATAGCAGTGGTTATATTCTTGTACATAGGAGCAGTATTATAGTAGTTATATTCTTGTACATAGAGGCAGTATTATAGTAGTTATATTCTTGTACATAGGAGGAAGTATTATAGTAGTTATATTCTTGTACATAGGAGGCAGTATTATAGTAGTTATATTCTTGTACATAGAGGCAGTATTATAGTAGTTATATTCTTGTACATAGGGGCAGTATTATAGTAGTTATATTCTTGTACATAGGGGGCGTATTATAGTAGTTATATTCTTGCACATAGGAGCAGTATTATAGTAGTTATATACTTGTACATGGAGCATGTATTATTTGTTATTATTCTGTACATAGGGGCAGTATTATAGTAGTTATATTCTTGTACATAGGGGCAGTATTATAGTAGTTATATTCTTGTACATAGGGGGCAGTATTATAGTAGTTATATTCTTGTACATAGGAGCAGTATTATAGTCGTTATATTCTTGTACACGGAGCAGTATTATAGTAGTTATATTCTTGTACATAGGAGGCAGTATTATATTAGTTATATTCTGTACATAAGGGGCAGTAATATAGTAGTTATATTCTTGTACATAGGGGCAGTATTATAGTAGTTATATTCTTGTACATAGGAGGAAGTATTATAGTAGTTATATTCTTGTACATAGGGGGGCAGTATTATAGTAGTTATATTCTTGTACATAGGGGGCTGTTTTTTAGTAGTTATATTCTTTTACATAGGAGCAGTATTATAGTAGTTATATTTTTGTACAGGGGGCGTATATAGTAGTTATATTCTTGTACATAGGAGCAGTATTATAGTAGTTATATTCTTGTATATAGGGGCAGTATTATAGTAGTTATATTCTTGTACATAGGAGCAGTATTATAGTAGTTATATTCTTGTACATAGGGGCAGTATTATAGTAGTTATATTCTTGTACATAGGAGGCATTATTATAGTATTTATATTCTTGTACATAGGAGGCAGTATTATAGTAGTTATATTCTTGTACATAGGGGGCAGTATTATAGAAGTTATATTCTTGTACATAGGAGCAGTATTATAGTAGTTATATTCTTGTACATAGGGGCAGTATTATAGTAGTTATATTCTTGTACATAGGAGCAGTATTATAGTAGTTATATTCTTGTACATAGGGGCAGTATTATAGTAGTTATATTCTTGTACATAGGAGCAGTATTATAGTAGTTATATTCTTGTACATAGGGGGCAGTATTATAGTTACTAGTAGATGCTAAACAATTACTTCTATTATTGCAGATTCAACAATAAACATCCTATCAAGAATAAAAAAAAGAATTACAAAGGTATCAGGACGTTGGTCAGATCAGGGGCCAAATTGGCCCATGTATGACCGTCTGCGGTACGTAATAATCATAAATTCCCTCTTTCCCAAGCATAATGCCTTCTGTAACCTTCCTCATAAATATTTAGATGTACACCCCGCGGGATCAGTAGAGCATAGTCATTTTTCGAAGTCTCCAAAGGAATAACATGCTAAGCTCTTAATCCTCGCGCTTTTCAGAAAAAACAACCAGTGAAGTTACAACAAATCTTAGGGGATTTATAAGACACTTGATCAAAGATAAAGTTATGTTAAACAGCTGCTGGGGCTGACAGGCGAGGGGAGCAGAATAATTAAAGGTGCAGCCTGCAGTAATACAATACAGGAAATATAGGACATAAGATAGACATAAGTATCATGGCGGCTCAGTGATTAGCATACCTGCAATAGGGACACATCTACATTGAGTTGGTGTGTTGTCCTTGGACATGACCGGGGCCAGGTGTATGTGAAATAAGCAGGGGAAATTTCATCCATATTACATCATTCATTAGTGATCATTTGATATAATCACATGGACCATGATCTGTGCTCATCGAGGTCATTATGAGAGACTTTAGTGTCAGCGCAGATACAGAGCCCAAGGACATGGACGGTGCAGTCATGAGTTTGTCTCACATGAACTCATTGAATGGGAAGGTTATGAGTGAGGCTGAGCTTGCATTCGCTTTCTCTGGCCCAGGGCACTACATTAGTTGAGTTCAGGGGTCTATGGTAGCAGAGTTCAGGGATTCCCAGTAGATGGTGAACTCATTAGCTAGGCTAGATTAGTTCGGTGGTCACTGGTAGCTCCATACTAGGGGTTCATACTAGTCGAGGGCAATGGTCCACAGTAGATAAGTAAGTTGGCCATGGTAGCTGAGTTCAGGGTTCTTCAGTAGTCCACAGTAGCCCTGGTGTCCTTGAGAGCTGAATACAGATGTCCACAATAGCTCAGTGGTCCTCAGTAGCTGAGTTCAGAGGTCCACAATAGCAGATTGCAGTGGTCCACAGTAGATAAGCAAGTTGGCCATGGTAGCAAGTTGGCAAAGTGCAGAGATCCACAGCAGCTAAGTGGTCCTTGGTAGTTGAGTTCAGGGGACCACAATAGCAGAGTGCAGTGGTCAGCAGTAGATTGTTCAGTAGTCCTTACTAGTTGAATTCAGAGGTTTGCGCTCTGAAATAACTAAGTTCAGGTTGTTCTAGGTAGATGGACTAAGGAATCCACAGTTCCACATTGTCTAGGCTCTTCAGTAGCTGAGTTTAGGCCTTCTTAGAAGCTGAATTTAGGGCTTCACACTATCAAGTGTCCAGAGCTGAGTTCACGGGTCCTAAGGAGATAAGTTTAATGATCCACCATAGTTCAGTTCGGGGACACCTTGAGCTGAAGGGTTCACAGTAGAGGTGTATGGTAGATAGCTTCCGGTGCAGTGACATCCGTCTGCCCCCGGGCCCCATACACAATAGGGTTAGCAGAGGGACAGTGACATCCGTCTGCTCCGGGGCCCCATACACAGTAGGGTTAGCAGAGGTGCAGTGACATCCGTCTGCTCCAGGGCTCTATACACAGTAGGGTTAGCAGAGGTGCAGTGACATCTGTCTGCTCCAGGGCCCCATACACAGTAGGGTTAGCAGAGGTGCAGTGACATCCGTCTGCTCTGAGGCCCCATACACGTAGGGTGCAGAGGTGCAGTGAATCGTCTGTCGGGGCACCATACAAACTAGGGTTAGCAGAGGTGCAGTGACATCCGTCTGCTCTGAGGCCCATACAAGTAGGGTTAGCAGAGCTGCAGTGACATCAGTCTGCTCCGGGGCCCCATACACAATAGGGTTAGCAGAGGTGCAGTGACATCCGTCTGCTTCGGGACACCATACACAGTAGGGTTAGCAGAGGGACAGTGACATCAGTCTGCTCCGGGGCCCCATACACATAGGGTTAGCAGGGGTGCAGTGACACCCGTCTGTTTTGGGGACACCATAACAGTGGGTTTAGAAGGGGGGACAGTGAATCAGCTGTGGGGCCCATACAAAGGGTTTTTTGTTGTTTAGACACCTTTGGTCCCCGTCTGGTAATTCTGGCGGTGAGTGCTCCGGGTCCTTCGCCACCTTTAGTGTCTTTTCACCACTAACATAAAATGGCACGGGTTTTCCGGAGTTTCAACTTTGGGCTTTTTTACAATGAGCTTTGTCCCTCACCTTACACAGCAGCCCACCACATTTTCAAAAAATGTCGTTTCAAAAAATACCGACCCCCTTTGGCTTAAAAATTTCAAATAATTCCCCTTTTTTGCACCTGACAAATCCCCCTTTTTTAACCTGCAGCAATGAGGGGATATTGTGAGAAGCCTATCGCCTTATATAACCAACCCAGTCACCACAAATGACTTCCTTTGTGAGTATGCGCTGCAAATTCGAAAGTAGGAGTGGTCAAAATAATTTGGGGGGGACGTGTAAGAAGACATACAGAACATTTTACAGGCCCTATTTATCATGTAGAGAAAAAAAACTGGGCACTTCCAGCTAATAATTTCGGCGTTCTTTGCTGTGTCGTGCTCCGGGGGTCGGCTCCTCAAATCCCTTTAAGAAAGTGTCCAGCTTCGCAAATTTTTCTCTGTAGTTCTGTATATGGGAACATCAAGGGAAACATATCCCTATTTCTGCATTCCTGCTCCTGCTGAGGTCTCCCCATCATAAAGTTAAAACCCTACATGTTGTCATTGGCGCTGTGGTCGGGCGGCAGCGGGTTTCCCCCAGGGAGGTATTAAAATTTTGGATTGTCAATGGCACAATAGAGTGAAGCTGTCTCTTGGGTGCCAATGTGTGGACAGCTGCATCTGTTTTGTGTTCAGGCAGCTGAGTATTGGAGACGGCAGTCACGGGAGAGCAGCTTTCCAGCTGCTGGAGATCTGCAGGTTGACCACCGCTGCCCCAGGCTATGCATTCTACAATTTACTACTTTTTAAAAGAAAATTATTGCTTTAAATTTCTACATTTATCCTGGTGTGCACCCGGGTTAAATAAAGGGTACCTATGGCATCGATTTTTTTGTTTTTCAATACTTAAAAAAATTGGATTTTTATACAGAATTTTTTTTAATTTGATTAATATATCAATTAGAAATGGAGAGAGTACGGCCATACTTTTTTACACCTTACTGACACTGAGTAATGCCATTGTTGCCTGATAGTGTTGCTTGGATAGGACTCTGTTCAGTTTGACAGCAATTCGGCCAAGGTTGTCAAAACACCCAAACTTTCTCCCATCCAAATAAAACGGAAATTTTTTTCCATTTTAAAAAGAATTAGCCCCCTCCAAACTTTAATTCCCCAAAAATTAACCACAACGAAAAACCAAAAACCCTTTAAAAATTCAATTCCAGCTAAAAAAACCCCAACCCCATTTTTCCCCCCAATGCCCCTAATCCAAAGTCCAAAACCCCAACCCAAATAAAAAAAAACCCCAAAAATTCCCCCAAAAACCCCTGAAAATTTAACCCACCCCCCCCAAAATAAGAAAACCCCAACCCTTAAAATTAAACCCCACCTTTTAATTTTAAACCCCAAATTAAAAACCAAAAATTAAAAACCCCTAATTCCAAATCCAACCCAAAACTAAAAGAAAACCCCCCCCACAAACCCCCCAAAATTTTCCCAAATCCCAAAAAAAATTCCAAAAATAACCCCCCCCAACTCAAAAACAAAGAAACACCCCAACCCTAACTCTAACCCTACCCAAGTCCAATTCTAACCCCAACTAAAATCCACGAATAAACCAGCCCGAAATTCCCAAATCCCAACCCGAATCAAAAAAAATACCCCCAACCCCTTTCTCCAACCCCACCCAAACAACCCCCACCCACTCGAAGAAAACCCAAAACCCAAATCTAACCCCACCCCCAAACCAATTCAAAAACCAAAATGAAATTTCAAGCATAACCTTAACCTGAATTCCAACTCCAACCCATACTCAAAAGAAATACCCCAAAATTATTCAAAAATTACCCAAATCCAAAACCCCCGCCCCCGTTAAAAATTTAACATAACTCATCCCCCAAAAACCAAAATACAACACTAATTCCAATCAAAAGGGAAAACCCCCAACCTAAATCCAACCTACCCCAAAACTAACTTAACCCCAAATGAAATCACCATTTAACCCCCAAAGCAATTCCTCAACTAAAAAAAAAACCCAAACCCTAAATTTTAAGGCCCATCCAAGTCCAATTCTAACGTCAACTGAAATCCAAAATAAACCCAGCCTGAATTCTAACTCCGACCCAAACTAAGAAATACCCCCCCCTTATCCTCCACCCAAATCCAACATTTTAAAAACAACTGATATTCCAAACATAACCCCAACGTAAATTCCCCTCCCAAACCGAAAACAAAAGAAATAAAAAACCCCTTTTCAACCCTACGTAAAGTCAATCCAGTTTCCCATTAACTCCCAACCCCAACTCCAACTCAAAGAAAACCCCAAACCCCAATCTACCCAACCCCAATTTCCCCCATTCCCGTAACCCACCTGAAATTCAACTAAAAAGAAAAAAACCCTTTTTAATTCCAAATCCAACCCAATGCAAAAGTTTAAATGCCTTTAACCTAGTTTTCCAAAATCGCCCCCCCCTAATCCAACTCCAGCCCTGACTGAAATTCCAACCATAACCCCATCTCAAATTTCCCCAATCCAACCCCCCCAAAATAACTCTAACCAAAAGAAAGTTTTAAAAAAAAACCTAACACAAATTATAATCCACCTCAAAAAAAACACCCAACCCTAAATCTACCCAAGTCCAATTCTAACCCCAACTGAAACTCCAAAATAAACCCCCTTGATTCCAATCCAACCCGAATCAAAGAAAAAAAACCCCCAAAAATCACTCCCTCTGTACCTAAGTTTCCCAATCTTGCCCCAATGAAATTAACCCCTTTGCCATCGTAAATACCAACTCCAACCCTAATTCCAACTCAAAAGAAATAGCCCAACCTGCTCTAAAAACCCCCACCCAATATTAACTTTACCCCAAATGAAAATTTTCAACCATAACCCCCCCTGAATTTCAATCCAACCCGAAAAAAGAAATACTCCCCTTTAAAATCTTTGCCTACCCAATTCCAACCCTAACCCCAGTTAAAACTCCAATGCAAACATTATCCATAAACCCCACCCTTAATTCCCAATTCTACTTAATTTTGGATTTTGGGGGATTTTTTTAGTGAAAAACCACCACAATTGGTTTTTGGGTGATTAAAATGAATAACTGATATTTAGGTCTTACATTGGTTGGAAGAGCAGGACCAATACCTCCAAGTACTAATCTGGCCCTCTAATTTCCCAGACTTGAACCCCAATTGAGCATGTGTGGGAGCCCTGGATGGGGTGTTGTTTTATGGACCTCCAGAACTGTGGGGCCCCTTTGGGTGGTGGTGTTGGGTCTTTTGGACCCCCCAGCGTTTTTGGGGCCCCTGGATGGGGGTGTTGGCTTGGACCCCAGAGCTGTGGGAGCCCCCGGGGGGGTGGTGCGGCCTATGGACCCCCCGAAGTGTGGGGGCCCCCCCTGGTGGTGTTCCCTTATGGGCCCCCAGATTGTGG